>CM047908.1:24837640-24981554 GCA_026229545.1 Pistacia atlantica | reverse complement strand
TCCATTTTGTTAAGGAGTCCTAGGTATGCCATGATCATCGCAATAAGATTCAAAATCAATGTTTTCAAATTCTTTTCCATGATCACTCATGATGCATGCAATTGCATAACCAACTTGGTTTTGCGATTTCCTAATCAAGTGCAAAAATGATTTGAAAGCATCATTTTTGTGTGCAAGAAACAATACCCATATAAATCGTGAGAAATCATTAACAATCACAAAACAATAATGCTTACCTCCTAGACTAGTTGTCCTTATGGGACCACACAAATCCATATGCAACAATTGTAAAGGTCAAGAGGTTGGAACAACGTTTTGGTTTTGAAACACACTAGGGTTTGTTTGCCTTTTGCAAATGCATCACAAATATGATCTCTTTTGAAAACAAGCTTAGGCAAACCATTCAGTTAAGTCCTTTTTTAGAAAGTTTTGCAATAAGATCCATGCTAGCATAACCTATCTTTTTATGCCACAACCAACTATCTTCCTATTTTATCAGCAAAAGACAATGATCTTTGGATGCAATATCACCAAGGTCAACAATGTATACATTTGAATGTCTATAACCTATAAATGCAATCTTATTAGTGCTAGACTTAATGACTTCACAATACATGGGCTAAAAAACAACTTTGAAACCTTTATCACTCAGTTGACTAATGCTTAATAAATTATGCTTCAATCCATCAACAAGCAACACATCATGTATGGTTAGAGACTTGTTACCAATAGAGTCAATTCCAATGACTCTTCCTTTTGAGTCATCACCAAAGCAAACATTTCCTCCATCCTTTGGCTTCAACATGATGAACAAGCTATTATCTCTCATCATATGTCTTGAGCATCCACTATAAAGATACTACTTGTTTGCTCCTTGCTTCTTCGCTTCGAGACATACCTACACAATGAAAACATTCACGTACTTTTTGGTGTCCAAATGCTCTTGGGTCCATGGGAGTTAGTCTTAATCATTCTCTTAGGAATCCAAACCTTTTTCACCACAAAAGGTTTGTCCTTCCTAATAGGACGTGTGTGTTCTATGACCAACATATTTGCAAAAACTATATTTCCTATTAAATGCTTTTGATCTAATGGAAGGTTGATTTGATTTGTTAAAAGATTTTTCATTTGAAAACATGTTATAACCCAAACCTTCTTCGTTAAAAGCAATCTTTGTGAAGCAAGCATTTCATCAAGTCTCTTACTTCCCAAAGTGAATTTGCTCAAAATTCCGTTTGTGTTTTCAAGCTCACTTTTTAAAATCACTGTTTTATTTTTGCAAGTTTTCACAAAATGATTTCAATTCATCAACTTCTCTAGTCAAGAAAATTTTATCACATGATACACACAATCAAAATCTTCCTTGAGTTGCTCATGTTCACTCAAGAGGTTTTCATGCTCATTTTTCAACATGCATGCTTGTTTCTTTAAAACACAGTTTTTTGAACAAACATTTTCAAATTTTTTCATTAATGACTCAAATGCACATTGTAATTCATCAAAAGGGTAATGTTTAGAGTCATTTACCTCAAATTCAGAATCTTCTTCCGAATCACATCACTACAAGAAAAATGGTTTTCAGTGTCTAGCAAAATTAGAGGCCGATAGTAAAATTTAGACGTTAAATGTCTCACACGTCTAAATTTCGTAGTCGCCATGTAATTGCAAAATCGCTGTCGCAAAAAGTATGGGCATCTAAATAGTAGGTTAGACGCGAGAATGTTTTTTTAAGCGACTAACAAATTAGTTACTAATTGCTAATTGAAATAGTTCTCTGACTTAGACGCTAAATGTGTAAGAGTGATTTGATAAAATTATATTGTGACTAATCAATTAGTTGAAGAATGTATCTTTTAGTGACTAAAAACTAGTTGCGAATGCCACAAAAATTAGACGCTGAAGGTGTAAGGGTAATTTCATAAAAATGTTTCGTGACTATTTTATTAGTGAACGAATGTATCTTTTAATGACAAAAAATTGGTAATTAATTTTATTAATGGACAAATGTATCTTTTTGTAACAAAAAATTGGTAGTTAATTCCAATAATTTTAAACACTAAATGTGGAATCCAAATATAGTAAATTACTTTCCACTACTCTAAAATTAGTTGCAAAAGGTGTTTTTATATGAGAAAATAATTAGTGACAAAAAGCATTTCATTTTTAGTTGGGAAATATATATGCCCAATTTGGTTTCTTACATTTTGTAACTAATGATTTAGTCATTAAAATTTATTTTTTACATTTAAATAATATAATAACCAATTGTATATGAGTTTTGGAAACTAATTATTTTAATAAAGTATTATTGATTAGTCTTAGGTGTTGTATTAATTATGCAATTAATACTTTAATAACTAATTAATTAACATTTAAAAACATTATTTTTGCTCTTTATAAATGACTTAGTTTATACATTCAACATCAACAAAATAATTGTGACACAATATATAAAAACCTGATCACTAACATCAAATATCATATTTTCATATATATATATTGCTGCTGAGTCATTGAGAATGCAAAATTATGGTTGAAGCCGGAAGCTGTACCAAGCACTTCCTCACATATTTCAGCTTCAGATCTTTCACTTTCCCCCGCCTGGGTTTCCTCTTGCATCTCAATCATTTTTTCCTGCCATCAATTCATACCATAAGCAATAAGTCCAACTAGAATTTGGGATTCAATTCATACAATATAATAACATTTAACACCATTTATTGAAAGCATATAGTATGAACACCTCATTTGCATCTCATCCATTCTCTGTGGTGCAGTCAATAGTTGAGGTTTAACATGCCCAAAATTATACAATAGTTACTTAAATATTCAGTGTTTATATGAATTATATGCATAATGTCTCATCCTCTTCTTCAACATCAACATCAGTAAGAAATTAAGAAGAAAATCAGCCTACCATATTGGATTCACTTTCTATTACAGATCTCCACCAATACGCATTTCATCCACCAATATCTCATGAATGAAATTTTTTGGTAAATTAATCATGATTCAGCCAGAGTTTTATTTCTTTTTCCTTTTTTTTTTTTTTTTTTTTTTTGGCTATATAGAGAACACTCTAAAGCAGACAAAGTTTTCATTTATTTAGCACTGTCAAGTTGCTTTCTAACAATCAAATGTGTTTAATGTCATATGAGTATATAATTGCCTCATAATTAGTCTGAAATTTATCTATTATAAAGAGAACTATATATCAACATTCATCCATGCATGCTGCCCAGTGAGTGCTATGATTATATTTCTTACTACATATATATAATTTATGTTTATATCAAAACATTGTTTACTACACAAATAAGCATTGAGTTGAGGAGTCTCTTGCGCAAGAAATCTAGTAATAATAGATACAATCATAACTACACAACTCATGCAACATTAATTAGATAATTCAGACCTGATGAACTTACATATAGCTCTCTTGCTTGTTCATTAACCCACCCCTTCTCGACACTCCAACGAGTGTCATGAAACAATTGTATTGGACCGATCAAATCCCCAAGAACACAACTCTCTAAACTAAAAGAATTATACAATTAGATAAAAACAAGCAAACCTGATGATGGTCAGAAATCAATAAGTCAGAAATCAATAAAACAGGAAGCAAACCAGAAACACATTAGAGTCAGAAATGCAAAAAAAGGCATAACCCATAAAACAAAAAACTTTCAAGAGATTATAATGTATGCGTTTGGTTTAATATTTTTATCCCTATTCTGGATCCTATTTTTCAAATAGCGTTTGGTACAATATTCTCAAAATATTACCCTATTTTTTTTAATTACATTTTAACCCCATAAGGTTATCAATTTCACTAAATACCCCCTGAAAAAAAAGTTTAAAAATTAACAAAAACACCCCCATTAACTTCAACTTGTCGATTAAGGCAACCACCAGTGGTGATAGCGGAATATGCTATCGGCCAAACTTCCGAGGCCAGGGTGGCGGAAGTTCACCGTGTGGCCTTTTCCGGCCAGATCCACCACGGATGCGGCGGAAGCTGATCACCGTCGGCGACGGCCGAAAGAAATGGCCGTCGTTGGACCAAAGGGCAGCGGCCACATCTTTGGCCGCCGCCGCGGCAATAACCGTCGTTGGCCTTTTCCGCGGGAAACAGCGGCGCCATAAGCCGTCGATGCGGCCTTTTAGGCCGGATCCACCATGGATCTGGCGGAGGAAAGGCCATAAGCGGCGTGTTCACGGCTGTCAGCATCCGTCTACGTATGCGAATAGCCGATTTTCCGGCGGTAAGTGGTGGTGGCGGAATACGGCGATGCAGTGGTGGGGGTGTTTTTGTCATTTTACATGTTAGGGTCTTTAGTTAAATTAGTAAACCTAAGGGCTTTTTTATAAATTTTTAAAATTTACCTCGTAATACTCCCATATCCAATAACCCAATACTACCCCTAAAATCCTATCCAAAATACTAAACCAAACGCACCCAATATCATTCAAACCAAAACCTGTATCATGCAAGGTATTCTTACTCACCCTGTTGATCTTTCCACTACATAGTTGGCAATGCAAAGGCCAATAAATGTGGCCCAAAAAGAGTATATATGAGAGATTTCATCGATGAACCTCCATTGTCACTAACTAAGCGCAAATTTTGAAGAATGTTAAAGTATAAATTATCAACAACATGATACAATCATTTCAGAGATAAAACCAGATAACATAAAATCAATGGCTTCTAATCATACCACCCCATATAAAACCCACTTGGACAAAAGTGGATAATCACTTGCAGATCCAATTGGAGCAAACCAAGATGAGCATACCTGGTCTTTCAACTCATTCATGCGGAGGAATTTGGCAAGCAATGCGTTCCTCTCTTCCTTTTTCCAAAAAGAAAACCAACTAGAATTTCTTTGCTCAAGTGGTCTCTATCTCAACATAGCACAATTGCCACAATGACTACATAATACACAACATAATATATTAATAACCTACAGGAAAGAAGACCACATAAACAAAGTAAGATAACACACATGCATGTAAGAACCCGTTAATGTGTCTGCATTAACACAGATTAACTGCACAGAATTCAAGTTCTTGTAGATCAACCACACTTCTTGAGCACTAAAATAGCTGCACCAGCCAACTTCAGAACCCTGATTTCATATCCAATAAAACAAAGGTCATTAAATAACTTGAGAATATTTCTAGTTGGTTAATAGCATGATATTCTTGTTTAATGACTACTATATCCAAATAAATTACATATCCAAATAAATTACTTGTTTTATAAATCCTTATCTAACAAGCAGAGGTAAGGCTATTATAATAATGGCAATAATGAATTCTAAAAAACCTAAGTAAACATTACTTCAATTAATAGCTCAATTAAATGAAAATGTACAGTGGAAAAGATGTTTAGCAAGAGTATCATTTGGCAGGTACTCAGCCACAAGCAATCTCTCGTCGCCAACATAGCAATAGCCAGTCAAATTCGCCAGCCTGGTATTCCTCAGCTTCCCAACACCCCACGCTTCATCCTATTAATAAATATATTAATAAATAAATGAAACCCTAGGAATAAAATGAAACAAAATAAGAACGAAAAAAATGAAATCAAAATTGATAATAAATGCACACGGCGAACTGTTTGATTATGAACTCAAAATAACAAAAGAAGCAACTGCACAAAATAACTTATCCACAAAACAAAAGAAGGCCTATATGACACTGAATATTATCACAAACAAGCAACTGCACAAAATAACAATAGAAACAACACAGCCAAAACAAGCAGCCTGAAGTTTTGTTTATGAACTCAAGCAACCACAGACTATGACTCTGAATATTATCACAAACAAGCAAAACAACTTATCCACTCTAGCGTATGACACTAAATCTTATCCACAAAACAAAAACTTTTAAATTATTTATGAACTCAAGCAACCACAGAAACCATCTTCCTAACTTCAAAATAAAACAAAAAATAATAATTATATTTACCTAAACACTCAAAAGTTGATTGTAAAGGAAGCCACATGTATCATGTTCTCCATTCACAACCAAAACAAGGAATAACAGTAAAACTCCATGATGGAATAACTAAATCGAACAATCCTCACCTGTTTACTTTCGTCAGATTTTGATATACACAAGAGAACTGGCTTATTCCTGCAAAATGAACCAAAAATCAGTAACAAAACATAACAATATTAACCAGACGATTTCAAATTGAAAAAGACAAGAAACAAATCCTTACCTAAATCGAAGAGCGTGTTACGGGTTTGAGTTTAGATGGTGTTGCCGTGGTCGTGGCGCGGCGGGGCTGGGTTTCTAGCCGGGAAACAAAGTTCCTGGAGACTGGAGAGTGTGATTGCGTGATAGGGTGTTTGGGTTTGGAGTCTTTGGGCGCTCGTGTGGGTGGTAAGTGAGAGAGAGAGAGAGATCTAATCAGTGGAGAGGTGTTGCAGTGGCAACTGGAGAAGTCCAGATTTCAGGGAAAAAATGGAGAAGAAGATGCGAACGAAGTGGGGAAGTGGAGTGTTTTGTGTCTCAGGGTAAAATGGGGAATAATGCCCGTTCTTACTCCTTTCTCTGTCTTCTTACAAGTTACACCCACCTACGGGTGTTCAAAAGAACCGGTTGGAACCAGGCCAGGCAGTCACAGGGTTTGGTTCGGCTTCACCCAGAACCAATAGTCAATGGGTAGGTTCCGGTTCCCAAATTTTTTAGGGCAGATTCTTGTATAGGTTCGGATTAGGTTCCTATAGTTAGGAACCGGGAACCGGAACCTGAGAACCGAGGCCGAGGCTAATATAAAATAAAATTAAATATTAGGGGGGTTAATAAAAACTTTTGTAAAAAAAGTAATGTGAATACATTTATATTTATATTTCATAACATTTAAAGTAAGTTGGTTTGACTTTTGAGAATCTACCTTTACAAAGTAATGGAGTTTGTCATTTTGAATTTATAATTTGTAATTTTATTTTTGTTAACAAGTGCCAGGTGGGGGGTATTTGTAAGTTTTTAAGGGTTTTTTTGTCATTTTAAAAACTTTTGGGGGGTCCTTGTAATTTTACTGTGGTACCCTAGAATCCGGAACCGTTAACCGAATTCAAGTTACATGGTTCTGGTTCTGATATTCAGGAACTGGAACCGCTTACCTTGGCCTCGGGTTCCAAATTTCAAGGAACCGCTTAGCCTCGGGTTCGGATTCGGTTCCTTCAAAAAGTGTAGGGTACTCGGAACCGAACACACCAGGCTACCACATCACTAAGGGAAAGGAGTAAGCATTACTCTAAAATGAGTTTAGGGATTTTGCATAACTGGGTTTACTATTTTTTTAATTTTAAGATTCAAAAATTCCTGTGCAAAATTGTTCACGTTCTTTTTTTTTTTTTTAACCCTAAAACCGGGTTTGGGGTTTTGTTTTTCTTTAATTGTAAGGATTTAGGGACTTTTTAATTTGTTTACTTTTTTTATTTCAAGGAAAAATTGTTTACTTTTTAATTTTTTTTGATAAAATTGGAAATTCAGTTTTCTATGGACCAAAATTGAACCGATTTCCGAATAAACAGAAAACTAGTTCAGTTTCTATATTTTTCTAAACACCCCTACATTTGGGTGTTCGGGATACACCTTGCCAAAACTCACCGAAGTTAACAATCTTTGTCGAATTAGACACGGAGTAAGCACAAGAGTCAGTGAATGAGTCGTCGTCTACTGAAGGGGAGTGGTAGAAACTAGAACGTTTGTTCTAGAGTCGGAAGGAGGTCGACTATGAAGGTTTGCACAAATGAGTGAAATAGCGGTTAAGCAAAAGTTTTAGGCAAATTTTTTTTGTTTTTTATATACTTAATACTTGACAATTAAAAACTGTTAGGGATTGAGACTACAACAATCAAGAACAAGATTCGTAAAATTTATTTTTAACTAATTCCTTGACAATTAATAATTGTCAAGAATCATCCAAAACGGTCAAGGATTAATTCAAATTCTTGATAGTTCATAAACTATCAACAATTTGTCAGGAATTAAAATTCTTGACATCAAAAATCCAAATCATACTCAAATCAAAAACCCAAATCAAAAAGAGATCGAAAGAACAAACCCACAAACTAGTGTTAAAAGAAAACCCAAAAGATACACAGAAATAAATGTATAGAATATAAAATCGAAGATCTAAAGAACAAGAAGGTGAATAAAAATGCAAACCTTAGTTGAAGAAATCGATGAATATGAAACTATCTCGAGCGAGTATCCATAAAACAAAAAACTTAAATACCCAATTGAGAAAATAAATAGATATTATCAAACACCATTTGTTTATTAGCAAAATAAACGAATTTAAAGCACTCATTACAATTATAATAGCCATTGTAATGTTTCTAAAAACATAAGCATTTATTTATTTGATTAGTTATTTGCAACAACAAGTTTTAGTCACCATTTGTAACTTTCATGTTTTATAAACCATCAATAGTAACTAATATTTTAGTAGTTCCCAAAAAAAAAAAAAAAAATTGCAACTACTGTTGCAGTTGGCATTGTCAAATTTCTGATTTGCAAACTTTTTGTAATTAATTGATTTTGGTTACTAGTAGTATATATCATTTTTAATAAATAATATTTAGTGGTTAACATTTTATTTGCGAAAAAAATCTTATTAACAACTATAACTTTAGTTGCCAAAATAACATACCCAAAATTTCAATTTATTTCAAGTGTGAACATGAGGCGCCCAAACTCATTCACAAAATTTACCATACATTTTGCCAAATGAAGATAATTTGTAACTAACTAATTAGTTACGCAACAATAATTTTTGTCACAAATTAAAATATTATTTTTTCCTTTTACCTAGAAAGTGGAGGCCAAAAAAATTCATCAACTTCTAGTGACTAAATACATTTTAGTTGCTATACATGAGTTTTTGCAACCATTTGTAATATGCACAAAATAATTAGTTATCAAATGTACTTTGGGCCCTTTGTAATTATTGTTAGAAGCTTGGATATTTCGGTAATTGTATTATTTTGTAACTAATAAAAATAGTTACAAATTAATTAATAAATATTTGCATCTAATTTAGCAATTATTCAGTAGTTGCAAATAATTGTTTTATGTAACAAAAATTTTAGTTGTGGAATCTCTTGTTGTAGTTGCCAATTGTGTTATAATGTCTGGAAAATTTACCGCGCAAGAATTGGCAACCAAATAAATTAGTCGCTAATATGGTATTTTCGGCAACAAATCAAATTATTCGTAGAATATTAATTTTAGATGCCAAAGGCAAGAATAAATGGGCCCTAGAATTTTATTCCCCTTTGGACGACCGATTAGAATTTAGTTACTAAATTTGTGGTATTTGCAACTATTTTTGCCTAGTTGAAAAAAAATTGGTTGCAAAAAGTACTTTTTTCTTGTAGTGCATTCCTTGACCATGAGATAAAGGTTGACTTGCTTCTCATTTGAATAGTTATCATCACTAAAGTCATCACTTCCACTCTCTGGGGTGGCAATGACCTTTTTCTTGAATTTTTTGTCTTTCTTTTTCTATTTGAGTTGAGGACAATCTTGTCGAATATGGCATAGTTTCTTGCATTCATGACAAATTATGTTTGATTTGCCCTTCTCATCTTCATTTCTTGGTTTAAACTTTTGGAAATTTCTTCCTTTAAATCTTTTGTTCCTACCAAGAAATCTAGTGAATCTCTTAGCTAAGAAATTGATTTCATCTTCTTCCATGGAAGAATCACCTTCCTCTTTTTCATTTATCGTCCTGAGGGAAACTTCTCTCCTTGGTTTGCTTTCTTCTTATTTTGGTTTTCTCTTCGTCTCAAAAGTTAACAAGATAATAATTTGCTCATCCATTTTCATCTAGGTGAGATCCTTGGGTTCTTCAATAGTTGTAAGTTTCATTGTCCAACTTTCCAGTAAGGAATATATGATCTTTTTCACCAATTCAGATGAAACTACCATTTAGTTAACAAATGAAACCACCTTAGTCAAAATTATATTAATAGTTATTAAATCTTTTGCTTCATTGTCTTTGAAAAAATTAAATGCAAACAATAAAAACTCACAATTTATCCTAACATATCATCACATTTTCGCAATATTTGAACATCTTAATTTTGCCACAATGGATAAATTTAGGATTTATGCCGTATAAGTAAAGCCATTTTCCACAAATATGATGAATAAGACATTATTCATCTATGCATTGATAAAGTCATATCTTAAGGTTCAAGCACATGTACTAACAAGAACTATTTATAAAAGTGATTTATATATAGGAGACATAATTATTAATTAAAGTTTGAATCGGTCCACAACCTATAAATAAAGTTGGACACTTTATAAAGAAGGTTGTTGTGTCGTTTACTTCAATTAAGGGAGTGACTAGTCTCAAGTCATCAAATGGATTACTTTGGATAAACACTTATGCATTGAACTATGTGGAGTGAAATTCGAAGCTTATGTGTAAATATTGAAATTAGAGCTTAAAATTTCACACCTTGGATATTGGGCATATGAACCTCAATCCTAAGTGAATGAAGAACTCTAGGTTATGTCATGTTCTTTTTTATTAAAGGGTGAGATCATAATATTATTTTTGTCAACATACGAGGTTAGTAGGGAGAATATGTGTACGATGAGTGATAAGTGTTTGAAAATACATTTATACTTGGTGATTTATTGATATCATTTGTGTGGGGGTTTAATTTATATAATTCGACTTAATTGTTTTATAAATGTGTTTTTCAAAATCAGGGGTATGTTTGGTGTATTTTCAAGGAATAGGTGCTTAAAAAAAAAAAAGTTTGAATAAAACAATAAGATTTGAGTGCAAATCGCGAATTCTAGAACATGCTTTGCTATTATTGTGATAACTGTTAGGGCCAAAAATCATCCTGAAAAACTGGACCACCAATGAGGAAGAGATCAAGCCCAATCCCAAAGAGGAACAAGCCAGATTAGTCCCATTTGATACGAGATACGGCCTGCCCAAACCATCTGGGCACGGGCCTCCCAGTTCCAGCTCACTTCCTAGGCCTATAGGCGAGTTCAGAGCCCACGGTCCCCACTGATCACTTTCATGTTCCTGATCAATCTCCTATTCGAAGTCACTTTCCTGTTCTTGATCACCTTCCTACTCAAAGTGGCTTTCCTGTTCAGATCACCTTAGTATTTAAGATAGCTCACCGCTACCCTAACTCTTCTAGGGTTTGCATCAGAGTCACATTAGGACTCCTACTCCCACCAGGATTGGGAGACCAGATAGTCGCTATATAAACAGAGGCCAGCCCTCTCACAAGGGACATATTACACTACACCTTCACATCTGAAGCTCCTACTTGAGAGCTTCACATCATTGTCGTAGTCACAGTCTTCGACTAGACTTCTGGTAACCGCTCTACTCCCTAGCCCTCACTATACTAGCCTCTTTCAGCCTTGCTGACTTGAGCGTCGGAGTGCCTACAGCAAACACCACCTCAGTCTTTCCCGTTCGTTTCACGTGTTTGTTTCTCTACGTATGCAGGTGTAGCAGATCGCTAGTGGCCTTAACCTCACGGGATCGAACCCCTCTTTCGTACAGGTAGATTTTTACGTCTACAGTTTGGCGCCTACTGTGGGGCCTCTAGCAATCATTTGGCTTAACGAACCTTGCTACGTAGAGGAACTTTCCATGGCTGACAACTCCGACAACGCTAATCCCGGCCTCGAGGCCAAACTGGAAGCTCTAACTTCTCTCATGCAATAGAGCTCGAACAAGGTAACCATACTGGAAGCCGAGAACAATGCAATCCAGACCGATAACACATCCATCAGGTCAGAAAACCAATCTGTTAAGGAGAAGGTGAGTCAATTCTATGATCTAGAGTTCCTACCTGGCCAAGCACCAGCCAAGCGGTTCTGCGCCCCTGTTCCATCCATGCAACCTCTCCATACTCCAAAGCACTGATCCTTGGTCTCCGACAAAAGGCCGCGTCCGTTAAACTCATCAGCGGTCAACGATTCTATCCTAATTCATGGAGATAAAGATATGTCTGTAGAACATCATTCAGTCGATTCATCCCAGCGTCAAGATCAAGATGATCTAGTGGCAGAAAGCCCTCATCCACAAGACCAAACCAATCTAACCATCTCACCTTACCTCCAGTCAACCATCCCAACACATACTGCACTCGACTCGGCTCATCCTCACGGGATGAATGGCCAAACTAAACAAACCACAGCACCCGAGCCCATCCATCTTGACCAATCAAATGACTATCAAAGGACTCTCCTGACCATTCATGTAGGGCGAAACACCAAAACAGTTACCATGGGAGTCATCCAACCGGAAGGAATGCATGAAGATCTATGCTACCAGGGAACGCAGAAGGAACAACTCGTCAGACTACCCCACGAGGGATGACCCAATGGAATATACCAAAGACAATTGCAAAGGCTAACCTGGTCATGCAGGATGACCTAGTGGCATCTCCTCCTATGGACAGGAGCATCAACGAAGGCCAAGATTCGGTTCCGACGTGGAAGCAAGGATGAGACGCATCCCAGGAATGCCGGTCCCAACCAAGAAGAGTAGGCCTTATTTTTACACGGATTCACCCTTCGTGGATGAGATTGCCCTAGTTGACAAGCCTCAGAAGTTTACCATCCGCAACATGAAACTGTACGACGGCACAACCGACCCGGATGATCATATAGCCTCGTATAAGTAGTAGATGTTCACCATCTCAATACCCCGACCGCTTAGGAAAGCCTGCAAGTGCAAAAGTTTCGGTTCGAGCTTATCCATCCCAACACTCCAATGGTACACGAATCTCCCGAACGGATCCATCGACTCATTCGCCCAACTCACCGACACCTTTGTGGATGGTTCACAGCGTGAAGAAACTCAAGAAGTTGTCGGCTGACCTATACAGAGTATACCAGAGAAGGGGTGAGCCATTGAGAGAGTATGTCAACAGGTTCAACAAAGAGAAGATCTTCATCCCTGCATGTAACCCTAAGACAGCCGTGGATGCCTTCAGGAAGGGTCTCCTCCCGGACGGAGAACTATACAAAGAGCTTACAAAGCTAAGTTGTACCACAATGGAAGACGCCTTAGCCCGGGCAGTGATCCAGATAAGATGGGAGGAGGATGAGATAAACCAGACGATTCACTCTAAATATGATTCAAGATGGAGTGACAAGAAGCCAGAGCATAGGCCAGCAGAGCACCGCTACCAACCCCTAGCACGTAATTCGAGTAGAGTCAGGAAATCTTATGATCGCCAGCCGACAAGAACTAAGAGCAGACAGTTCGGATCGAACTGATACAAAATATCAGAATACAGCCTCAATGTCGAGCCAACCCAGGTCGTCGCAATTATGAAGGGAATGGGATCCCAGCCAGTTGTTGTCGCAAGTCAACCTTCCGAGGCAAAGAGAGACAAGACCAAATGGTGCGAGTTCCACGATGATCATGGGCATAACACCACAGACTGTATCGCCTTACGACTAGAGGTTGCTGCATTTCTAAAGAGGGGACATCTTTGGGATCTGTTAACCGATAAGGGGAAGAACACCATTAGCCATAAAAGTTCAAAAGAACCATCACCACCTCCGCGAGAACCTACACAAAAAGTTTATGTTCGCTCATCTCCGAAGGATTAGAGATCAGTGGGGTAAGTTACTCATCAACCAAGCGATATGCTAGAGCCAACCATCACCATGAAGTCCAATCCATCCATCCAGTCTCACGGTTACACACCCATCAGGTAATTAAATTTGAAGATGACAAGCCAGTCACCTTGGCCGCTCCTCATCACGATGTTCTAGTCATCTCCCTACAGATCGCCAACATCCTAGTGAAAAGAGTATTCGTAGATGAAGGCTCTTCAGCAAATATTCTATTCCTTGAAGTAGTGAAGGCTATGGGACTAGAAGAGGCAAACATCAACAGGTGGCCGACACTGCTAGTTGGTTTCAGCTCTGAGCAGAAGTATACTATCGGGGAGATCATCTTCCCTATCTACGCCGGCGGAGTCAACAAACAGACCATTTTTTTGGTAATCGACTGCCCCTCACCATACAATGTGATCTTGGGCTGACCTTGATCCACGACATACGGGCAGTCCTATCTACCTTCCATCAGACGATCAAATTTCCAACCAAGTGGGGGGTTCAAGAGATCAAGAGCGACCTCAAAACTTCCAGAGATTGTTACAAGAATGCCTTCAAAGGCAACGGTAACTCTTCATAGCAATTACAGTCTCATCCAACCTCATCGACTGAGCCAGATCAACCATCTATGGAAGAGTTGGATGAAGTACAGATACATCCAGATGATCCTGAGAGAAAGACACACATAGGGTCCCGCCTCAAGCTCGAGAAAAGAGAGAAGCTAATAGAATTCCTCAAATAGAACCAAGACTGTTTCGCCTAGTCCCACGCTGACATGACCAAGTCCGGAAGCAATGGTCCACCAGCTCAAGGTAGACCCAGATCACTCACCAGTGAAACAAAAGAGAAGGAAATTCGCACTAGAGCATAACTGAATTGTCAACGAAGAGGTCGAGAAACTCTTGAGCAATGGTATGATCAAAGAGGTCTACTACCCCAAATGGCTGGCAAATGTCGTGGTCATAAAGAAAAGGAACGGGAAATGGAGAGTGTGCATCGACTTCACAGACTTAAACAAAGCTGCCCCAAGGATTCCTTCCCGCTCCCACATATCGACATGATAGTCAATGTGACCGCAGGTCACGAGCTCCTTAGTTTCATGGATGTTTTCTCAGGGTATAACCAGATCTTGATGCACCCAGACGACTAAGAGAAGACAACCTTCATCACAAAAAGGGAAACCTATTGCTATAAGGTGATGCCATTCGGCCTAAAGAACGTCGGGGCCACCTGCCAGCGGCTAGTCAACAAGATATTTGCCATGTACATCAGAGACACCATGGAGGTATACATCGACGACATGCTTGTTAAGTCATTAATGGCTGAACAACACCTCAACCACCTCAGCCAAGCATTCACCGTCCTCAGGAAATACAACATGAAGCTAAATCTAGCCAAGTGCTCATTCGGGGTCACATTAGGTAAGTTCTTGGGCTACATGGTGACTTAGCGAGGGATAGAAGCCAACCCTAACAAATCAGAGCAATCCTTAGTATACCATCTCCAGCTTGCGTCAAAGACATCCAGCGCCTCGCAGGACGGGTAACCGCCTTGAGCCGCTTCATTTCTAGGCCAGTTGACAAATGCCATCTTTTCTTCCATGCTCTCAAGAAGTCCAAGAAGGTCGAGTGGTCCGCTTCCTGTGAAGAAGCCTTGCAACAGCTTAAGAGGTACCTAACCTCCCCTCCGCTCCACTCCAAACCTGTGGACGGGGAGAAGCTCTACTCTTACCTAGCGGTCTCGGAGACAGCCATCTTAGTAGTACTAGTTCGGGAAGAAGAAATGAAGCAGTTGCTAGTCTATTATGTAAGCTAGTCGCTCCTTGATGCAGAAACACGGTACAGCCAGTTGGAAAAATTAGCCATCGCCCTCAACCATGCATCCAGGAAGCTCATGCCATACCAATAGTTGTACTCACCTCCTTCCTACTCAAGAAGATACTGCACAAGCCAGAGCTATTAGGCCGACTCTTGAAGTGGAGCTTAGTGAGTTCGACATATCATACCAGCCTCGCACCGCCGACAAATCCCAGGCCTTAGCTGACTTCATTGCTGACTTCACCCCGAATACCACCACCCAAGTATAAAGTGAGTTGTTATGCATGAACGACGAATCACCCTCCAAGTGGACTCTCTTAGTAGACGGCTCGAGTAACGTAAATAAAAGCGGACTTGGAATGGTACTGGTTACACTAGAAAGAGACATCATTCAGCAGGCGATACGGTGTAGGTTCAAGTGCACAAACAACGAAGCCAAATATAAGGCCCCCATAGCTGGACTTTCCTTAGCCAAAAAAATTGGAGCAAAGAAACTAGAGGTAAAGTCTGATTCCCAACTCGTGGTCAATCAACTGCAAGGTACATATCAAGCATGCGACTCGAAGATGACATCCTACTTGAGCATAGTCTAGGAGTTGCAAGCCCAATTCGATGAGTTCTCCATCGTCCAAATCCCCAGAGCGGAGAACTCCCACGCTGATGCCTTAAATGCTCTTCCTAGTCATTCATCCCTCTATTATTCATGTAGTGGCCCGCCAACTGGAAGGGACAACAACTAAACAAGCTGCCCAAGGAAGCCATGGGTGTTGAACTAACTGACTGCTAGATAACTCTGATAGTGAGATACTTAGAACACGATGAACTCATAGCTGACAAGAACGAGGCACGATGTCTAAAAGCAAGAGTCGCTAGATTCACCATACATGAGGGCCAACTCCTTAGAAAATCATTCATGGGCCCTTACCTCAAGTGCACAAGCCTAGAGGAGGCCCAACGTGTCCTTGCCGAGCTACATGAAGAGGAATATGGAAACCATGCTAGGGGGCGTAGCCTTGCACACCAGGTGATCACTGCTGGATATTACTG
The DNA here is from genome assembly GCA_026229545.1 of Pistacia atlantica. Lineage (NCBI taxonomy): Eukaryota > Viridiplantae > Streptophyta > Magnoliopsida > Sapindales > Anacardiaceae > Pistacia > Pistacia atlantica. The sequence continues at coordinate 24,965,034 of CM047908.1, read as the reverse complement.
GCTGACCATGTGCACCGATTCGACCGCTTATGTGAATAAGTGTGACAGTCGTCAAAGTTTTGCTCATGTCTCACACCTCCTACCAAAGCGACTCCATTTCATCCTCACACCCTAGCCCTTTATGAAGTGGGGAATGGACATCGTGGGAAAACTACCGACTGTACCCAGACAACGAGTCTTCATGTTAACGTCATGATGCATACACTTTACCAAATGGATTGAAGCCGAAGCCGAAGCCTTCGCACAAGTCAGAGACCGAGAGGTAAAAGCCTTCATCTGGAAGAATGTCATCTGTAGGTTCGAGATACCAAAGGAGATCATCACCAACAATGGATCCCAGTTCATCAGTTTAGGCTTTAAAGATTTCTGTGACATGTGGGGAATAAAATTGAGCTTCTCAACCCCCCGCAACCCCCAGTCTAACGGTCAGGCCGAGTCGTTAAACAAGACCATCATCTAGATGCTAAAGAAGCAGTTACAAAAAGCCAAGGGTGCGTGGGCAGATGAGCCACCCGGAGTCCTCTGGTCATACCGAACCACGGCTCGCTCATCAATAGGTGAGACCCCCTTCTCCCTCACATACGGTCCTGAAGCAGTCATCCCAGCCGAAGTATCAGTCTCGTCCATCAGGCTCCAATGGGTGGACAAGGAATCAAACGACCAAAACCTTTGCCAGAACTTGGACACCATCAACGAGCTACGCAAATGGGCAAGCATCCGCAACACGATCTATCAGCAACAGGCCTTCTGACATTACAACAGAACGTGAGGATCCGGACTTTCAAGATAGGCGACTAGGTCCTCTGCAGGGTCTTCCAAAACACCAAGGAGATCAACTCTGGTAAACTCGACCCCACCTAGGAAGGCCCCTACAAGATAGCCAAAGAAGTAGGGAAGGGTGCTTACAAACTCCAAACCCCTGAGGGCAAAGACATCAGTAACAGTTGGAATGTCATTCACCTCAAATGCTACTACTTCTAGGTGAACTTATCTTTTTTCTGTTTTCCTTGTTTATTTTAAAAGGGATGAGAGGGCATATCCACCTCCTCTTAGACAGTCAACCTCATGGCCAAATATTAATGAAGTATTATTAAGAAATATTTCATCTCCAAATCGACTTCGGTCGATCATTTATTGTTAACACCTTCAAATCGGCCATGCTCGATTCACAAAATTGCATCTTCGAATCGACCCTACTCGATTCATGATTACACCTTCAAATCAGCCATGCTCGATCCGTGAAATCGCACCTTCGAATCGACCCTACTCAATTCAAGATTACACGTTCAAATTGGCTACGCCCGATCCATGAAATCACACCTTCGAACTAACCCTCCTCGATTCACAATAACACCTTTAAATTAGCCCTGTCCGATCCATGATTTCGTACCTACGATCGACCCTGCCCGATCTGCCAATAACACCTTCGAATTGACCCTGCTCAATTCATGATAACATCTTCGAATCAACCTAGCTCGGTTCACGAAAACACCTTCGAATCGACCCTGCTTGGTTCATGAAAAAACTTTCAAATCGCACCCTCCCTGCTTTCCCGGTTCTATGAAAACACCTTCAAATTGACCCCACTTGGTTCACGGAATCATCTTCGGTTGGCCTCGCTCGATCCACAAAGGAACGCCATCAAATCGGCTCAGCCCGATCTACGATTCACACCTTCGAGTTGGACCCATCCGACCCAAGAATTCACACCTCCGGATTGACTTCATCCAATCCAAGAGACTTTGTACTCGGTTGGCTAGACTGAATGAATGGTTCTTACACTGGCAATAAGCAAAACACCAACCTAGCCCAACATAAGGCTTGCATGCCTTAGCCACTTGGTCACACTAAAGTAACAAACACAACTTGGTGCACCTACAAGTAAAGAAACAATGAACTCATTCATCCATAAAGAAAGCATCAGAAGTTAGAACAACCGAGTATAATACAGATAGCCTCAAACGGCTCAGTTCAAAATACAAAAGAATGGCACACGCCAAGAAAAAGGGCATCGTAGGCCCCAAAATACAAGGAAAAACTAGGCTAACTATCCTCAGTACGAGTCGCCTCCTCCATCTCCAACTCGGTCATCGTGTTCGCACCGCCAACACCTGTCCTAGCAACCTGGTCGCTTGCATCCCCAACATCTGATGGCCCCGACTGACTAGCAAGGTCAGGCATCTGTTCCTCGTCCTGCTCACCCGGATGACCAGCTCCCTCTTTCAACAACTCCCACATGAGCTGGATGTCTTTGTTTGGATCCTAGTGAGAAGTCTTCCCTTCCTTAAACTCAAGCATGAGTTTACTAAGGGCCTTGATGATAGCATCATTTGCGATGGAATTACACTGCTCCCTAAGAGACTCGATCTCTACGGTCTTCTCGGCCAACTCACGCCTTAACTACTCCAACTCACGCTCGCCATCCCTTAGATGCTGCTAAAACTCTTGCTCGGCCTTTCGAACTGCCGCCTCTTTTTGTCGCAAGCTGGTGTTGGCCATGGATACATCCCTCGTGATCTAGCTCTCGCTACTACAATGCATTCCTCAAATGAAGATCAAGCTAGTAGTACCTACACAACAAAACATTGCCATCAGAATGAGATTCAAGAACAAAATTATCGAATACTACTGTCATACCTAAACGGCGCTGGCTACTCCCCAATCAGCCATAGAAATTGCACCTATCTAGTTCAAACGCACCTCGTCTGTCGGAAACAAAAATGAGTTGGCCAATTTACTCATGGTAGTCGCATCAGAGTAAGTTGATGCATTAGCTGGAACTGTGAATGTAATCGTCCCAGCCTCTTCGTCCCATGACCGTGGTCCTCAGGGACGACCCTTCCTTCTTCGCTACAAGTCACCGACTGACGATGTTGCTAACACATCCTCGCTCATGTCCTCCCCGCCAAGGAGACTCCTCCTCTTCTCTGGTCGGGTGATAGATTCGCTCGACTCGGGTACATCCAACTTCATCATGATTGACGCAAGTGCAAACTCTCCAAGGGTTAGTGGGTTCAGCCCAGACTCACCAAAAATGATATGGTTGCAATATCGACTTAGGAGCACATCCCAAGTCTGCTTTAGCGAAGGGAAGAGAGTACCTCTCTAGATCGCCTCTACTCCGGCCCAAAGAATGTTAGTCCTCAGGTTGGACTCTGCTAGCACAACTGACCAGTCCCTCTGCTCTAACGGGATGGCTAACACTTTCTGGGTCATAACGTCTAAACCGTCTCCGCTCTGCCTAGCCCGATTTAACTCAAGCTCTGCAAACAAAAAACATAATCAAGATTCAGTAATCAAAAGTACAAAAGAAACAACTAAGTTCTCACCAAGAGAGCACCAAATTGATCGAGATCTCGCCCTGACCGCTCTCTCCAAAATAAGCTGACCCCTCAGGAAGAAGTATCAGTCCTTCCAGTTCTTATCACCGGACCATAGGTCGGTCACTAGGTAAGACCGGTCATGCCTCAAGTTCAACAGATACAGACCATTCTCCTTATCATTCTCCTTTAAGAAGTACGAGTACAGCAGCTCGTGCAACCCAAACCTTACTTTGTTTCGAACACAAAGGTCTTCTAAAGCTATCAGCAATCTTTAAGCATTCGGCATAAGCTGAGATGGGGGAATCATAAAGTGGTTCAATACCTCCCAAACGAGGCGAGGCGAGGGACGGGTAGCCTCAACCCATCATGAAACCACTTCTCATAAACACTAATCCAGCCCTTCACCTCCTAGTCGACTCGCTCAAACGACCTCAACGTCCGGATACCGAATTCGAAATGTGATACAAGGTTCGGATGTGCCACACATCACTATTCTTCAACACGGGCGGATAGTCTCTGGCCAAAATCTCGCTGCCCTGTTGGCTCGACTCTTCCTTAGAGCTACTACTTGAAGAAGATGGACTACCGACCCCTTTGGAGTCTTCCCTACTTCTCTCATGCCTGCCTCAGCCACTCGAACCAACCTCACTCGGGGTAGCCACACCGACTGCTCAAGATCCCATCCCAGGAACGCCCCTTTCGGGGCATCATCACTATGGTGGGGGCACGCTCATACTCATCCCCAGTATCTATTATAATTTCACTCGAGCTAGCTGATTCGATATCTGACATTATGACCTGATCGCCCAGCCCCACCGATCGACTTCGTTCTAGCTTCGAAATTCCCAAAAACTAATGAAGTTGGGCAACCACTCGCCCGAGCGACCTGATCGAGGGAAGATACTCCACACAACTGTCACTCGCCCTGAGTGACCGACCACATCGTTTGACCTACCCGACAACTCAACTCCTAAACTTCGGCTGACCTTCGCCACCGACCGACCAGCCAACTCCAACCTTTGAAACTCCAAGAGGCTAAATGTTAGATAGTCACTGCCCCTACCTCCCCACCCCGGGTGAATCGACCATTGAACCTTACTCTTCAAGTCATAAAGGTTAAGTGGTCGTCACCCCTGAAGCTACCGACCTGGACGTAACAAAACACCCTTGGCTTATCAATTGCCCCCGTCAACATACCTGGCCTCACCCTCCCCTCCCTACTGACCGAGCCGATCCTAGATTCAACTCTTTCTCCACTTGCCCCAAGTGGCCGACTCGCCTTCAAATTCAACAAGGTCTACTCACCCTTGCCCACCAGTTCACCAACTCAAAATCACCCACTTGGTCTAGATGACCGATCACCTATTCAATCTATTTCGCACGCTCCCTACCCACTCGATCAGACCGACCGACCTACCGACTGAACCAAACGATACTTAATTCGACTTCGTCTACCCGATTCCATCCAAAACGGTCGAAAAAACACCAAAAAACTAGCCATCTTACTGGAAACACACTAGAAACCCAAAAATCCGAGCCTATTCTAGAAAGCAAAAATGCCAACACTTCTAAACTCCTCAAAACCAGTCAAAACTACTCGAATTCTCAAAAACTTCACCTTATCATCCAAAAACCCAGTAAATAACGAAAACAAACCATAAATCAGTCCAAAGGAAAGAAGATTTACCGTAAAACGATACACTGCAGAGAGAAGGCCGCCGCTGCTCAAAAAAAACAAAAAAACTGAAACGAAAAGAAGAAAGGAAGAGGAAAAAAATTTCAAAACGCAGATAAAAAGAAAAACAGAAATGGAAGATGAAGAGTCTGCGAACTCGTTTTTATAAAAGAGATCTAACGCAGGCCAACACGTGGCGACCAATGAGTGGCCAAGGATCAGAAAGACTTCTTGTTTTCCCACCTCCAGAACGAAGATGGATCAACACCGTACGTGGTGGCAACTGAATCCAGTAACCTAGGAAACCTGCATGTCGCACGAAGACACGCCGATCGCTCGGCACCCCTCCCCGACCGAGCCAAAGACGCGACCGCCAAATTGGACCCTGACATGCATCCAATCCTCACAAGTCCAAGAGGTCCTCCCGACTGGCCGAGCAGCTTGGAGCGGCCTAGCCTCGCACTCGCTTCTCCGTAAGACCGATCAGGATGCCCCCACTCAGGGATGCCCCACTTCATTCCGTAGCAGATGAGTAGTGAACCCTTGGTCGAGACCCGCATTTTACATCCACTCGATTGCCCACGTACTCCGACCGAGCGAATTTTCAATTCAATATGGTCCCTAACTCAGACGACCCGGCATGCCGAGCAAACACCTCGGCTATAGTGCTCGTAGGGAGAAGACTTGTTGACTTTTAACCGCAAAGGCAGTTATTGCCATCAGAAGACTTTGTTTAGCTAAGGAGAAAACAAAACGTGTTGGCATACCATTTCTAGGCTCACCCCTCTAGTCGGTCGGACGTATCAAACGAGTGCGTGAGCCCCCAAAGCCTAGTTGTCTCTTTCCCTTTGGCCCCTCATACCAATCAGGCACACCACCTTACAATGATGGCATACTCCGGATCATGAACAGATACCCAACGACACCCGACCAGGAGTATACCTGTAATAATCGGATTATCCACACCGATAATTGTTTGTCCAAGAAGGAAGACCGAGCGCGCCTTGATTGCTACCTACTCTCTGACTTAAGAAATTCTTAACTTAAAGAGTGGGAGACAAACTGTTAGGGTCAAAAATCGTCCTGAAAAACAGGACCACCAATGAGGAAGAGACCAGGCCCAATCCCAAAGAGGAACAAGCTAGATTAGTCCCATTTAATACGAGATACGGCCTGCCCAAACCATTTGGCCATGGGCCTCCCAGTTCCAACTCACTTCCTAGGCCTATAGGCGAGTTCAGAGCCCACGACCCCCACTGATCACTTTCCTGTTCCTGATCACTTTCTTACTCAAAGTGGCTTTCCTGTTTAGATCACCTTTCTATTCGGACGCTTGTAAGACAACTCACCGCCACCCTAACTCTTCTAGGGTTTGCATCAGAGTCACACTAGGACTCCTACTCCCACCAGGATTGGGAGACCAGACAGTCGTTATATAAACAGAGGCCAACCCTCTCACAAGGGACAGATTACACTACACTTTCTCATCTGAAGCTCCTACTTGAGAGCTTCACATCACTGCCGTAGTCACAGCCTCTGACTAGACTTCCGGTAACCTCTCTACTCCCTACCCCTCACTATACTAGCCTCTTTCAACCTTGCTGACTTGAGCGTCAGAGTGTCTAGAGCAAACACCACCTCAGAGTTTCTCGTTCGCTTCACGCATTTGTTTCTCTACGTGTGCAGGTACCGCGGATCACTAGTGGCCTCAACCTCACGGGATTAGACCCCTCTTTCGTATGTAGATTTTTACATCTACAATAACTTAAGCTTCAGACCTCGAATTTGGACGTGTCTTGAAGCATCGAAAATCTGACTCGAAACTCTACAATCCATATCTTCATGACTTTTCCAGATTTTGGAGTTATGATGCTATATTTGAGACAAAGAGATGAGGCACGACATTCAGAGTTTAATCTTGTGTCACAATGGTGATGTCTCGTGTTTGCATCAATATGAAGAAGGACACATGATGTGACATTACAAATTGTGTGCCGCGGCAGTGAGGCTACCGATGGGTGACCGGAATGAGACACGTCGCAGCATGGAAAAAGGAGTGTCATGCCCGTGTGGAGGAGTCCAAGTTATAAGTGTTTTCTGATAAGTTTTATTTGAATTTTCTTAGTTTACTTCACCTAGAATTGTTTCAAAAGTACCCCTGGAACCTCGACACTATAAATAGATATCTTTAGCAATTTTTAAAGCAAGGGAATTGAGGTACAAAAAAGGAGATGCAAGAATAGAGAGAGGAAAAAAGCAATAAGGAGGAATTCTATAGCAACAACATTGATCAACCCGATTTTCCTAAGCTTTCCTAATCCCTTCTATTATTTGTTCTCATGAATACTATTTTGGATTTATTATTTTCTATGGGTAGCTAATTTCTTGTGATAATGGGTGATTTTAAAGTCCTAGACATGTTTTGTGATAATTAATAAAATCTGTAAATTTCTTTCTTACTACTTCTTTTGATTATGTATTTTATTCTCTGTTATTAATGCTTTAGTGGAATCTCTTGATTATTTAAGTGCACAATTGAATGATTGAGTTAATCTATCTATTACCGATTTGGATTATTAAGTACGTAATCGCTTAATTAATCTAGATATCTAGTGTTAAATTGCTTGCAATGGAAAATAAGCACTCAAGTTAACTAAACCGAGCTTGTGAGTTTAGCCTTGATTCAATACGTTTCTCATCTCTTAATGCTTTCGTTAAATTAAATTTAGAGAACTCATTCTAGGTTGTTTGATAGATAGAGAATTGGATTAAGAGCTTGTTTAATCCAATGACACAGTAATAAGGAGAAATTGAATTTATCAAGCTTGTGATATTTTCTAAACCGTTATAATCAAAATGGTAGGAAGTTAGGAAGTGCTTTTCTTAATTTGCAATACATGTTTAGTGGTGATGAAGGATCCTTTAATCTCGTTATTCTCATATTTCTTTCAACCTTGAATTTAATTTATTTGCTTTTAATTAATTGTTTCAATTTTCTATGTTACCCCTTCCCCCGGGTGCAATGGGTGCGTGAACAAATGAGATGCATCACAACATGGAAAAAGGAGTGTCGCGGCCCGTGTGGAAGAGTTTGAGTTATAGGCATTTTTTAGTAAGTTTTATCCGAATTTTCTTAGTTTCATTCACCTAGAATTGTTTCAAAAGTACCCCTGGAACCCTAGCACTATAAATAGATATCTTTAGCAATTTTTAATGGAGAGGAAATTGAGGTACGAAAAAGGAGATGCAAGAATGGAGAGAGGAAAGAAGCAGTTACGAGGAATTCTATAGCAACACCATTGATAAACCCAATTTTCCTAAGCTTTCCTACTCCCTTCTATTGTTTGTTCTCATGAATACTATTTTGGATTTATTATTTTCTATGGGTAGCTAATTTTCTTGTGATTGGGCGTGATTTTAAAGTCCTAGAAATATCTTGTGATAATTAATAAAATCTGCAAATTTCTTACTTACTACTTCTTTTGATAATGTGTTTTATTCTCCATTATTAATGCTTTAGTGGATTCTCTTGATTTTTTAAGTGTGCAATTGAATGATTGAGTTAATATATCTATTACCAATTTGGATTATTAAGTACATAATCGCTTAATTAATCTAGATATCTAGTGGTAAATTGCTTGCAATGGGAATAAACACTCAAGATAACTAAACCGAGCTTGTGCGTTTAGCCTTGATTCAATACGTTTCTCATCTCTTAATGCTTTCGTTAAATTAAATTTAGAGAACTCATTCTAGGTTGTTTGATAGATAGAGAATTGGATTAAGAGCTTGTCTAATCCAATGACATAGTAATTAGGAGAAACTGAATTTATCAAGCTTGTGATATTTTCTAAACCGTTATAATCAAAATGGTAGGAAGTTAGGAGGTGCTTTTCTAAAATTGCAACACATGTGTTTGTGGTGATGAATGATCTTTCAATCTCGTTGTTCTCACATTTCTTTTAATCTTGGATTTAATTTGATTGTTTTTATTTTATGTGTTATTAATCAACGCCCCCGACCGCCACCTGTTGAGTGTTGGAAATGCGGATTTATTTTGTGATTTGGGGTGAAATTGTAAGGAATTTAAGTTTTAACGCATTATCTAGGATGAGTTTCCTTACTTGTTTTGTTATCTCCCAGTATCACTAGTTTTGTTGTGTTTTTAGGTATTCAAGTGCAAAAAAATGGATTATTCATGCTTGTGTTAGTGTTCGGACATCCTGGACCCGTCGAGTGCGAATAAATCAAGGTGAGCAGAAAAAGAGTGAAATTATGCATCTGAGCCGCAACACACTTTTCTGAGCCGTGGCATAATGTTGACGAAGTCCAAATTGTGTCATGGCGCAATTCATCCTTGCCACAACGTGATAGGGTTTTTGTTGAAGGAAAAATCACCTAGAAATGTGCCAAGACGCAACTAAAATGCGTCAAGGCTCAATTCAACCGCGCCGCAGCGCAAATAAATTGCGTTGGGGTGTAAATCATGCATAATGTAAAAAAGTCACATTTGTAACCCTAATTTCAGTGAGCAATATTTACAAGTTTTCCATTTTGTCTAAAAACTATATAAATGCAACTTTGGTCCGTTCTTAGGGAGTTTTTAGTTTGAAATACACATTTTGGAGAGAATACATTTGGGGCTTCTTCGAAAGGTGGAGCTTGGAGAGGAGAGGCGGTTCTCTTCCTCTCCTCCTCCTTGTTCCTCATGATTATGGTTCCAGGTGTTGTTGTTTCTTCTCCTTTATGTTGTATTTTGTTTTCTAAGGATTTGATGTAATCTAATTAAAGGCTTGTGTTTTGTTGTTAATCTATTTGTTTGATCTATTATGTTATGTTCTAGATCCATTAATTGTGTTTTAATTCAATCTTTAGTTGATATTAGGGCTTGATCAACCTTGATGCTAGTTAATTGATTGTATGAGGCAAGATTGTGTGTGGAGTGACTGATTTGTAGCCTTGCCCAACTATAGATTGGTTTTTGTCTTTAAGATTGTCTTGTGCTTAATGGGTTTTCGTTATTAGACTAGGCTATACGCTATTAGCTGGCTTAATTGGTGGAAACACTAGGTTATTCTTAATGGCCATGGTAATTCCTTATAAACGAGAGACGCCATGCCTATCTTGATTAGCTTTGTGAATGGATGATTTGTGTCTATGCAAATTGGTTTCTTTGTTATTTAGACTAGGCTACATGCCATTAGCTAGTTTGAATGATGAAAGTACTAGGTTGAAACCGATGATGTACGAACCCTAGAATGGAGTAGAGAGAACAATAGTTTGATGATGAACTTGTAGGCTGATAATTATGATGGAGTTAGAGCCCTAGGATTCTTTGTAGATAGTTAGATTTAGATTTACTTTAATCTCATTTATATGTTTTCTTTATTTCAATTCTTGTTATTTTCACAAGGCATAGTTTTTAGGATCACGATAGCTACGATTGCCATTCATGCACTTGCAAAGGATTAAACTTTGTATCCATCAAGTTTTTGGCACCGTTGCCAGGGACTGTTAAGTTGCTCTATAATTTCTAGTGACTTTGCCTTGATTTATGTTGCTTTTGTGCGTTTAATTTTCTCTATTTTTGCCTGTTTAATTTTTGTTTTATGCATGTTGATGTTTGGCTTCTTTTCAGTATGTTTTATTAACTTTTTTTTTTTGTTTTCAGTTTAAACTTTATTTACTTTTATGTGATTTCATTTTTTTTATTTGTGTGTTTGTTTTAATTTCCACAAACTTTTTGATGACTAATCGACAACATGGATTCTATTCCAAGACATCATGTGTTTTTTTCTTTTGTGTAGGTAGATTTCATGTTGACTATGGGGTGCGCATTCAATGGAGTTACTTCTGGTGCTTTATGATCTGTTAATCAAGGTGGGGTAACTTGTTTCTTTCCCTTTTCACCTCTACTTTGTGTTGATGGCTACATTGGAGACAATGTAGGAATTTGGTTAGGGGTGGGAAAGTATGAAATTTATGTTTATGAATTCATGTTTATGCATGCCTGTAAATTTGTTGTTAGTTTGTGGAATCTTTGTGTTTCCTAGAATATGTCAAATGTCTATGAGATAACATGATTGCAATGACATGTAGTGAATATGAAAGGTCAATTTTTACCCTAGTCAAAGAATTATTTTGGATGTTGGTTTTGTTGTAGTTTGAAACTCTCGGGTATCTGGTCTGTTTGGTTGGTTGATGCTAGCAGGTAGAGATGTTTTGTGTGTAATCTTCCTACAATTTTTATGAGATTCCTAAAATTCTAGAACCTATTTGATGATCACTTGAGGTGGAATCCTAGACGACGCATGATTAAAGAAATGACTTAGGCCATCTTTGGACCGTTTGTACCTTTCAAGCCAACCTTATATGTTATTATCCTTAGTCACTCCGTTGAGCCTTGTTGTATATATTTAGCCTTGATTTTCTTTCATTTTACCCACAATAACCTGTCCCATATAACTTTTATACACATTTCCTACCTTTGATATTCTTTTAAACGGATTTAATCTGAATTGATGAAAGTGAAATGTGTGAGGTTTTGAGCTTTGTTATTGAATCTTGTGATGATGTGCTCGAAAGAATAGGTTGGGGGTTGTTGTGTAGGAAAAAGGGGAAATTTGGTGATATCATTGCATCCTCAGTTATGTGTTTAAAAAAAAAAAAAAATCAAATAAAAAAAGAAAAGAAAAAAAAATGAACAATAAGGAAGCATAAAAAGGGTAAAGATTCGATTGTGGTTGGGGAGAGTGATGCAATAAAAGAAAAAAAAATAAAGGGTTTCGGGTTTGAGAGGGTAAGTTGTTTTGAGCGATTGTGTTCTTTGAATTGTAAGATTATTCCTCTTAATTGCTTGAATCATTTACATTCTTTCATAACTCAATACCTTAGCCTAATGATATAAGCTTAATGAAATCCTAATGATCTAAAGTTGTGCGTTTGTTCTCCATTAAGTGATCTGAAAAATAGGTCTATTGAGTTTGTGTTTTTAAAGTTTTCATATTTATGGGATTAAAAATTTGTTTTCTTTATGGAAGTTGCACATGAGACCGCCTCTAAGGCTAGGATTGACGGTTTGTGGTATGACTATGTGGTTGAGAGTGGAGAATGAAGATGAAATTGATGTTTAAGGTGTTCCTAGCTGGGGGGTAATTATTTCTTATTGTTTTTGCTATATGTATATGCTTTGTATGAGACATATTTATTGATGTATCCAAGAAATCATTGTTTTGTTTTTCTTTTCAATTATGTGTTAGGACTTGTAGGATGTTTGTGGGTAACATCGTTGAAACCCTCTCGAGACTACAACTTGTCCACTAAGGGGACCTAGGGGTTTAAAGGCTTATTGCATACTTGGACAAGCTTTGTTGAGGTCGGTGAAGTCAACGCAGGTCCGTCATTTGCCATTAGGTTTCTTTACCAAGACCAGGTTGGCAACCTAGCTCGGGTAGAGTGCCTCTCTGATGGATCCGTTTAGGAGGAGATTATCTGTCTCAACTTTCAAGGCAGCATATCGTTAGGGATCCATTGCTCTTCTCTTCTAGTGGACCAGCTTGACCTTAGCATCTATATTCAGGGCATGGCATATAATATTCGAGCTGATCCTGACTATGTCAGCATGAGTCCATGCAAATACGTTGGTATTTTCCTCAAGAAAGCTGGTCAAGTCGTCGGTGAGCTAGGGGTTGAGAATACTTCCAATTCTTAACACTCGGCTCAGCTCGCTTTGATCAACTGATACCTCAGATAGGTCCTCAGCCGGCCACTGCAAAAGTATTCCTGGATGCGAGGATCCATATTATCCTTAATTGGGCTAGGCTGTGGTTTGATCCTACTGATCACCATTGCTGCCCAAGGATTCCAACTGGAGCTCCTTTTCCCTTACACACTATCTGCACTGCCCTTACATAGCAGTAGCGAGATGCGCATTGAGATCCATTACTTCCCCTATCCCCATCAGGGTGGGGAACTTCATCTTTAGATGGTAGATCGAAGTGGTTGCTTTGAAGCTTCGTAGTAGAGGTTGTCCCAAGATACCATTGAAAGTGGGTGGACAATCCACTACTAAGAACTCGGTCATTTTGGTCATCTCGTTAGTCTCTCCCAGCGTGACCTGGAGTGAGATCATCCCTTTGGGAATCAAATGATCCCCGGTGAAACCATACAGAGGGATAGAGGCAGACTTCAGATCTGCCTCGTCTAGTTTCATCTTCTTAAAGGCTCGCTGGAACAAGATGTTCACGAAGCTTCCATTGTCCACCAACATTCTGTGGACCTCGTACCGACCTATTTCAGGCATGATGACGAGAGCATCGTCATGGGGATGATGCAATTGCACCGCGTCTTTCTCAGAGAAAGTGATTTCCTCCTCCCTGTGAACCTTGGCAGGTTGCGGTGTCGTACTCATCACACTTATGGGGTCATGACGGGTTACGCGAGCATACCTTTCTTGGGTACCTTGAGAATTCCCTGCGAGGTGTGGTCCTCCAAAGATGATCCCTGCACAGCAGATACCTTTACGACCACAACGCTTATTTCCCGATTCTTCTTGATTTTTCTATCGAACAGGAGCAGAGTCATCGACATATTCCTTGAAGTGCCCCTGCCTAATGAGCCTCAATTGCTTGCTTAAGGGCTCGGCATTCATCGGTGTGGTGCCCAATATCCCGATGATAGCGATAATATTTTTTATTGTTTCTAGCTGAAGGGGAATTTTTCATGGGCTCGGGCTCTCCGAGCAAACCAGCCTCCTCTAATTTATCCAGAATAGCTGCTACCAAGGCATTTAGAGAAGTATATTGACTCTTGTCGCGATCGTAACGAGGAACTGGGGCATAAGATTTCTTAGGCTTGTGCTGCTGCTTCTTTTCTTTTCGCTGATCATCATTAGCCCATTTGCGATTAGCCCGCCGATTTTCTCCCCGGTTGGGAGCACTGCTCGAAGGACCGGGGTTGTGGCGATTGAGAGCAGCCACGGAACTTTCAATGTTGAGGTATTTTTCGGTAAGGTTGTAGAAGCGAGTGAGGGAAACATCATCCTCATATTGTAGTTCCTTCCACAAGTCTATATGCGGGCAAACACCCGTAATGATGAGAGTCCGAATAGACTCTTCGGGAGTGTGAGCCACATTATGGAGCTCCCTATGGAACTTATCTATGTAAGATTTAAGGGATGAATCCCTCTCTTGCCTTATGTTGCTCAGGTAGCTTAGAGGCATTAAAAACTTCCTATTCGCTTGGAAGTGCCTCAGAAATGTCGAGCTCATTTGAGGCCACGAGCTGACTGATCCTGTCGGGAGTGACCTAAACCGTTGCTTGGCATAGGAGGTAAGGGTTACCACCAAGTAACGACATTTTGCTAAGTCAGAGACTTGGTGGAGTTCCATGAGGTCGTTGAACTCGTACAAATGATCCTACAGATCGGAATTCCCATTGAATACTCGTATGTCTGGCATTCTAAATCTCGATGGGAGGGGAACAACTAACACTGCTGGAGAAAAGGGAGACGCCTCTGCTACCTGACCTTGCTCATTTTGTTAAGCCTTAAGTTGATCTAAAGCTCGCTATAGCTCCTTAATCTGAGGCAGCGGAGCTATCTAGGGTTCACTGTTGCAGGTTCGACCCTCACGGTTGCAGTTAAGGAAAGACCACAAATCAGACTCTTCCTCACCTCGGCCGGATGCTTCAGCTAATCTCAGCACACGTTGGCTAGAGTTGTGTGATTGGGCTGTTTGGGGAATCTTTTTGACCTCCGCGGCAGGTGGTACGAATTCACCCGCGGACGATGGGAATCCCTTGCACGATGACGATCGAAGTTATCCTTTTGGCGATATTGGGAATCTCCTTGCCTTGCACTTTTGTGGGAATGCCTGTGCGACGTGGCGTGGGACAGCTCGTGCTGCGACATATCGCCAAGTCGTAATGCCATGGGTAATCTACTCGGGGTGCGATCGGTGTTCGCTAGTCCTTCAGAGCCCTTAGGTCTGCTGTGCACCACTTGCTTTCCCTTTCTCTGGTGCACTACAATGTGCGCGGCATGGGCTTTTGCCTTTTTCTACGTTTTCACGCCACCTGTATGCATTTTTGGCGGTAGAACCACCTCATTTGATTCGGGTGGCATGACCCGATCCAATCAGTCCAATCTTCGGCTGACCATTTGAAAAGTATTATTGAACTTCTCCAGGTAATTCATGACGGCTAGGTTGGGCTATGAGCTTAAAGGAATATCCCCCATGATATTCTACTAGAGTGGTAGCACTTCGGGAGAAGTGTCCTGTACCTTGGGGATTGCTTCATTACCATGACTGGTTCGCTCAAACTCGAAGTCGCGGGCCATTTGCTGTTATGGGACCGATTAGTCAGAGATTTCTTCGATGAAGAGCAGGTACTAAATCAGGCCCTCCTTCTAGCGTCAAACTGCTGATGCTTGATTTTAACACCAACTATTCACACATGTGAAATGCTAAGCGGACTTAGAAGTCACACGTAATATGAGAATATTTAGTTAAATAAAGGGTGAAAAGCAATGTTTAAAGTGGTTCGGATGCTCAAAAGCAAATCCTACGTCCACTAATATTGTATTAATGAATAAGGTCAAGTTGAATTAAGTGAGTTGAGTTACAGCTTAGAGAATACAAGGGAGGGAGAGAGAGAACAAGGCAGAGAGAGAGAGAGTTAGCTATTCTAGAGTGAAATTAGCTAATCTCGCAAATGAGAGAGAATACCTCTATTTATAGTGGGATAAACCAAGGTAATGATTATTAATTCTACAAGTGGGTGGATACCATGCAAATTCTTCTCTGCGTCCCATTGCTCACCTGCCCAAGTGATTTCCTCGACTTTTGCAAGGATTGGATGCATGGACGATATCCAACCATTCGCTAGCCTGACACCCACCCACTACATTGACAGGAACATGCCCCTTATGTCATTATGCGAAGTGGGTGCGTGTGAACGGTCACAGAACTTTCCCAAGTTCTGACCATCCTATGCTGACAAGACTCAGCCCTCCTTTTTCAAGCATAACAAAATTTTATCATAATTCATTGGAGCTTAATTAAATATGTCTAAAAGGTTCCTATACATGCTTCATATTAGGCCTAATTATTTGCTAGATTTTGGTCTCGATTTAAGCTTTCGTATATCCTTTATGGAAATAAATTCCATCAGGAGAATAAAACTCTTTGTCCTGATAAAGGATTGGATCTCTTATAAATGGGACCGTTGCATATTAGGTAAATTAAAGAAAAAAATTCACAGATTTAACAGACATATTTAATTAAGCTCTAATGAATTAGGATCAAGACAATATTTTATGATCCAATTTTCTTTTAACTTTATTTCACACTACTATAGAATTAGAGTTGCACTCTTAATCAAATAATCATTTAAGAAAAAAACTTTAATTAACAAATTCATAAAACTCTGTCCATATGACAATTTTACATACTCACCGTTCATAGAGTATCCGTAATTTGAAATAGGTAAACTTACCAAAAATACCCCTTAAATCATATCTTGATCCCATGAGTTACAATTTCTCCCATCTAATGAATAACTTAATATTTAAATCTATTTAAATCTTAATTGATAATACATATCAATTTGCTTGACCATGGCTATTATCCAAAAACTTGGAAAATACTACATTGTGATATTCTCTACTGATGAAATTCATATCTATGAATCAAAGTTCTCCTTGATAATAAACATATTTTCCCAACTAGCCGAGTATGTCGATCAACATAAATTGTGATCTCCCCTCTTATTCTAAGCAAAGAGAATATGACATAATTAATAGTTCTTCATTCACTCAAGATTAAGATCTATATGTCTAATTGTCAAGGTGTGACATTTTAAGCTTTAGTTTTGATATTTACACATAAGCCTTAAATTTCACGCGGTCTTGTTCAATGCATTCCAAATGCACAAATGCGTATTACCCAAAGTCGAACCTTTAATTACTTGAGACTAGTCACTCCTTTAATTGAAGTAAACGACACAACAATGTTCCTTATAAATTGTCCAGCTTTATTTATAGGTTGTGAAACTTTTCGGACTTTAACAAAGAACTATATCTCCTTTATATGAATCTCTCACATAAATAGTTCTTATCATTAATATAGTCCTGGAATTTTAAAATATGACTTTATCAATGCATAGATAAATAATGTCTTATTCATCATATATATGAAAAATGAATATGCTTGTAAGGTACAAATCCCAACATACAAAACAATATATTCTAACACTAAATTGTCTCTACAAGACTTACAAGGGAAATCACCCTATCAAAAAACAAAATTAGCAATAACAACTCACCATATCCCATAAAACCAAGCAAAATGAACTTTGCACTTTGCAAATGTATTTTCCAATCTCGTGTTTGTTTTGTACCGAAAACACAATAACTTACATAGTGTTATTCAACCAAATATAGCAGAAAGCAGTAATGCACTGTCGATGAGCCAATAGAATCAAGATTAAATGCCAATAAGTTATTGTGATCGCATTGCTCCTTTTTTTCTAGAATGAAATTAAGAGAAAAAAAAGTTTACTCTATTAACAAATCAATCATGCCAAATGATGTGACTAGAATATAAAAAGTTATTGCTCTAATTGGAGAAAAATATAAAATTAAGGATTTCATCTAGTTTTCTTCTCGACAAATTGAATCTAACAATTAGGAACCCTAGGTTATAACAAAATCAAGGAAATGAACCATAATACCTTTAGGTTGGTCTTCAAATGAATACTCTTAAGCAATGACTAAAAGAAGTCGGTGGAATTTTATTTTTTGGTGATGGATTGACCGTTAATTGATCGACAATAGTGGCTGAGAATTAAGGGAGCTATTAGGTTTTCTAAGAATAGAAATCGAATATATGATTAAAAAATGAGAGGACAAAATTGTCTTTTTAGAACTTTAATATGGATAATGTATTTTTTGATGTGGTTTTTCACACTAATGAAAGGTATGCAACCCTTGGGGAAGTTTGCGCAAAGAATCTATGAGAGACCGAGAAATAGCAAGTATGATACTGAACCCGTGGGTCTAGTGAGATTCGTGTGTGAAGTAAATGAAATGCAAAACAGTAAATGCGTAGAAATAAATAGAGAAAATAGAGCGATTTTAAACTGGTTCGAATGCACGAAGCAATTTCTACGTCTACTATTATTTTATTGATGTTAAAAGGAGAATTCGTTCTAGAGATACTATTGCTACAGTGCTCTTGTGAAAATAAGATGATGTTTTTTAAGTTTGGGGTGGGAGCCCCGTTTTTATAGTGTTATAAGGGTGATCTTAGGTGCAAAGTAACCTTCATGCATCGTGACACGTGGCCAAGATAAGGTGTGAAGAAACCTTCATGCATCATGACACGTGACCAAGATGACATCATAGCTTGAAATCTTACTGGTGATGTAATTTTTTGTAGTCTTACACATGAAGTAGTCCTTTGAGGGAGTGACATATGGCCTGGTGATAATGCACTTTGAATTTTATTCCTAAAGTAAGTCTCTCATGGGTTGACACACAAATTGGAGAGATTTGACACGTGGCGTGAATCCACTTTGTGTTGATTTACTGCCCAACAATATCCCCCCAATCTTGAGAGTCCGAGTTCGGACTTAAAAAACTCATGTATTCTGCTTGGACAGCTTTTGCACCATGAGTGGTTTTGTTGAGGATATCTCCCTAATAATTTACTTTGGTCTCGGCGAACTTTCTACTCACATAAGCGCCCTTAACCTTTACTCACACACGTAGTTTTTAATCTTTGCTACATATATTGCTTTTGCCTTCCCTGTGTGTGAGCCTACACGTTGGGTTTTTTTTGTGGCCTGTGCATGTGCATATGGCATTGATTGTTTATTTGAGTGTACGATTATGGTTCTGCTCGCTCGTGTGAGCATTTAATTCAAGAAACTTTAGTAATATTAAGTAGTTGTCATATGCGTAGTGTATGGTCTATATCCTCATTGATGAACCTTTATTCTTGTAGAGGGATTGTCATGAGCCTGTGATCTGAATGCTTCCCTTTATGGAGATACAACGCTAGCCTCACACATGTTGTATTAGCTTGTTACCCTGTTTCGGTGAATGCAGACTAGACCATTGGGGCCGCTAGCTTGAGGTCTCAGCTTGAGTTTGCTAGCCAGCTAGAGTCGCCAATAAAAGTTGTAATTGACTCATACA
Source organism: Pistacia atlantica (assembly GCA_026229545.1). NCBI lineage: Eukaryota > Viridiplantae > Streptophyta > Magnoliopsida > Sapindales > Anacardiaceae > Pistacia > Pistacia atlantica. The sequence goes on along the minus strand of CM047908.1, from coordinate 24,945,836 downwards.
AGCATCGAAAAAATTTCCAGGTAGATTAGAGAGGCACAAATGACCTACTTAAGTTCCAACTACCTTGGATTGTATAGTCGTTGTAGCATATAGTGTTAGTGTAGGTGTCCTAGAACCAATCCATTTGTAATAATTGACTCTTTTTAAAAACATGTTGATATCAATGAAAGGCTTTTCAACTATATCATACTTAAGTTCCAACTACCTTAGATTGTATAGTCGTTGTAGCATATAGTGTTAGTGTAGGTGTCCTAGAACCAATCCATTTGTAATAATTGACTCTTTGTAAAAACATGTTGATATCAATAAAAGGCTTTTCAACTACATCATTAAGTTTATATACATTTAGCTAGGTATATGCCTGTAGAATGGTAAAATCGTAATGAGGGTATCAAATGCTTTAAATCTTGATTTTAAAAACCCTATGATCATATAAGATGGTCATTCTAAAATTGTTTGTAGCCTTAGTATTATCTAAAGTAAGGGCACAAATAATACAGTAAGACTATCATAATGTTGAACGACCCTATCGAAAGATAGTAACATATCTTACATATTGAAGTTGTTTGGTGACAACTTTGTGTAACGCATGGGTGCTTGCATTTGTCAAGTTCATTGAATAGACCCAGCAGAGGATTCCATATAGATAGTAACCCCAATGTCTATGGAATATATCCTCTAATAGAGGATGGTGCATGTGATTCTTTGACTTGAGATCACCAGAACGTTGTGTGTAAATATTGATGTAGTTTGATGCTAGCCTCACATAGTCCTATTTAGGGCTATTAGGGCACAAGTGGTTAGCTACATTGAGAAGTACACTATGACTATGGTACAAGAGAATTTATCTCGCTAAGTGTTCTAATAAATGACAATGACCGCAAAACTATGGCCATAGTGGAATTGAGTAGGCACTCAATTCTGATTCTAAGTCGTTAGTTTGATTACCGATTACGAATATATCAAGGTAATACATTTGAAGTTGACATTATTTATGTACTTCAAACCTTGATGAGATAAAAGTTGATAAAAGGATTAGACTGTTTGGTAACCAAACTATTGATAGGAAGTTGTATTGCTGAATCCCTATCCATCAGGTGGCCATAATGTCTTGTTAGAGGTCAATCTTGGTTTGTGATTAGTGAGACGATTAATTGAGTGGTAATCGTGATACTGCTCATTGCCAATATGATGAGAAGCTTTCGGAGAAGACATAATAAGAATTAAAAAATGAGAAGGGTATTTTTGTCTTTTGAGATGAAATAGTATTTTGGTAATCTCACTGTGTAATTAAATTTACTATGGTTGTTGTCTAAATTTAATTTTATGTGGAAATTAAATTAGTGAGATAATATATTTAAATATATGTGTATATTTAAATGTAATATTAATATATTTAATATATATTAATTTTAAGAAAATAATAATATTAAATAAAATATCTAAATTGCCTTGTTTGGTTGTGTGGTTATATTATTCTAAAGGAATAAGCAGATTGCTATTCATATTAGGATTAAGGTTTTATTTAAGTTGCACTATGTAAGTCAACTTAAAATTTTAAAACATAACACATTCATTCACTTGAAAGAAAAAACCCTAGGCACCCTCTCTCTCTCTCAAAAACCATGAGCCCCCCTTTGAGTGTGCCCTAAATTCCTTGATTAATCTAGAAAATTAATCAATTGAGAAAATCCTTGTCTTCATGTGGATATCGTTTGTGCATTACTAATTTGGAGTGAAAGTGAATCAATTCAATCAAAGAGAAGGAGCCTTTGATCGAAGGTATAATCATAATCCCATGTATATATATATATTTGTTTAGAATGGTTATAAACTTCAACCTATGATCTGGGATTATGGATGTTGAACAAATTTTTTTTTGTTTATTATTCCGCAATTTGTTCAATTAAAACCCTACATATAGTTTAGGCTGTGTAGTCTTTTTCACAAAAAAATTCCAGTGGAGTATGGGAGCAGAAGAACAACGTCTCATTGTCCTAACTCAAGGGACTAAATCTAGTCATCAGCTCGAGGTCAATAGCCAGCTTAAGGGCAGCTAGCTTGAGTCGTTAGCTAGCTTGAGTCGTTAGCTAGCTCGAGATCATTAGCTAGCTCAAGGACAACTAGCTCGAGGGTAGTTGGCTCGAGATCATCAGCTAGCTCGAGGGCAACTGGCTCGAGGTCATCAGCTAGCTCAAGGGTAACTAGCTCGAGGTTATCAACTAGCTCAAGGTCATCAGCTAGCTCAACGGCAACTAGCTCGAGGTCGTCAGCTAGCTCGAGGTCGAGGTCAAACCCAACTCGCTAGCTCCAGCTCCTTCTTGCTAGCTCCAGTTTTCTTTCCTCTCTTTTGTACTTATATTTTGTGATATGCCAATGAAAAGAGAAGAGCGTTTTTACCTTCCTCTTATTTCCCCTTAGTTATGTGTTTATGATGTGTGCTAGTAGACAAGAAGAGCTTAGCAAAGTTCCTCCTTCTAGCATCAAAATGTTGATGCAGTTTTTCATACCAACAACAGATATGCAAGCCTTTGGGAAGTTTGTGCAAATGGCTCTATGAGAGAGTGAGAAATAGCAAGCATGATGTTGAACCCATGGGTCTAGTGAGATTTACGTATGAAGTAAATGAAATGCAAAACAATAAATGCTTAGAAATAAATAGAGAAAACGAGAGCAATTTTTAAAGTGGTTCAGATGCATTGAGCAATTCCTACATCCACTGTTATTTTATTGATGTGTGTACAAGGAGAATTTGTTCTAGAAATACTATTGATGTAATGCTCTTGTGAAAATAAGATGATGTCTTTTAAGTTTGGGGTGGGAACACTGTTTTTATAGTGTTCTGAGGGTGATCTTAGGTGCCCGTTTGGGACTGGTCTCGTTTGGGACTTTTTCCATTTTGGACCAGTCACTCATGGGTTTAGGACCGGTCCTAGGCCCATGAGTAATTTCAGGACCCGGACCGGTCTTGCTCCTATGGGCCTACCAAATTTTATTTTCCCCCGATCTTTATTTTTTTTTTTTTTTATTTTAGGGGCGAAATAAAATTCTATAGGGGGTTTATGTAATTTTTAAGGATAGATTAGTAAGTTTTTACAACTTTAATTAATTTTAAAAAAATAAAATAATAAATAAATTAATTGTTAATTTTAACATAAATGTAATATTCACTCAATCACGTTTCACAAATAAACAATTAAATAATTTTTTTAATTAAATTATTCATCTTCATCATCAACAATATTTAAATCATTAACATCTATGTTCTTAAAGAGTTCGAGTAGTTTGAGATCTTCAAGGTGCTGTTGTAGTCTTCTCTTTGCATGAGTCCAATCCCGGATACACGTTATCATTTCAATCATCTTATCGGTTAAAGAGCATCTTTTGTCTTCAACAATCCGGCCACTGGTTGAAAATGCTGACTCGGATGCAATTGTTGAAACCAACACAGATAAAATGTCACGTGCCATTTGGGCTACAATGGAGAATTGACTTTGATGTTGGTTCCATCATTGAAGCACATCCATCTCACGTTTCTCCTTCTTCGTCATGTAGGACATGTCCATTTTAAGGTAGCGATTCAGCTCATTTGGTCCATGTATGTACAAGTTGGAGCTGCTACTTCCGCCATGTTCCATATACGTCCACATGTTCAATCCTTGATGGAGGTCTTCATCAGGGTCCTGATCGTCTTTCTTGGACATTCTACTTTCACTTCCATTGTACCTGTTCTAATATAAGGAAAAAAGGCTTTCCAATTTTTGCTTAAAGTCAGTCAAATAAGACGTATTATCATGTCCTAAATGTTGGCTTATCTCGGTAATAATACATTTAACCACGTGTAATTTAAACCTAAGATCTACAACAAGACCTAATCCATATAAGAATGGAATATCTAACCAATGTTTCTCGTATTTTTCTTCCATCTTTAAAACAATTTCCATTAAAACACATTATATCTATATTTAACAAAAGTTTTAGAAATTTGAAGTAAAATATCTAATGCTAAATTAGTAGTCGGATAATAAATAACACTTAATGTATTAGTGGAATCATAAATTTTTTTAAGAAATGAATAAAAAAGTTCACAAACCGCCCATCATCATAGCTGACAACTTCCTCTGGATAGTTATTCCGGTTGACGAAATCTGTAATTTGTCCTGCAGTTGGCAAAGCTTTTTCCAACATCAAGTAGATGGAGTTCCAACGGATAGGCATGTCCATACATAACTTCAAAGGTCGAACCGTTGGATCCTTTTGCCTACAATATTTGACGTACTCTTGCCATCATTTGTTGCTATTGCCAACGATAAATTCGATAGCCGTATGCACCCTCTCCATCTTCGAATGTATAGCATCTAAACCTGTTTTAACAATCAAATTGATGATGTGGCAAGCACATCTCTGGTGAAAAAAATTTGTCTTCACCACGTGGATCCAATCTCTTTTCAAATAAAGAGATTGTCGCGGTGTTAACAGCTGCATTATCAAGTGTTAGCGCTACAACTCCATCAGTTAATACATATTCTTGCAAAACTTCAAGAATTGTAAAATAAATAGTGTCAACACTATGTTTTTCATATAATGGTTTAAAACCTATCAATTTTTGTTGTAAACCCCAAATATGATCTAAGAAATGTATTGTGACAGTTAAAAAATCTGTTTTTGATCTACAAGCCCATATGTCTGAGGTAAGTTCAATAGACATATTCCTAAAATTTTGAAATTCACTTTTAAGTTTATTATTTATTTTTTTTTATAAAGTTTTAGTATATCTCTTCTACTTGTACTTCTACTAATAGGGGTATATGCTCTACAAAATACAGTTTTAATCATGTGAATAGAATAAAGATTTTTAGATAAACAAATGGGAGAGTTCGTAACAACTATGAATCTTGCTATTTCCTCTCGTGCAACATATGTATTGTATTGCCATGTTGAGAGAGTTGAGGATTGTGGATTAAAATTAAGTTGAGTTCGAATTTGCTTACCTGATCTTGTTGAAGATGTACTAGACAACTACATTATTTAAGGGTGTTTCTTCTCTGAGTGTCGTCACACTGTCGAAGTCTCCTTCTCAGCGCCAATACTGGTTTCATAGAAATTAGATACCCCACACGATTCTTCCCCCTCCCCATTTGTCCTTGGCTATTTTGATTTGGTGAAGTGTCGTCATACATCCGACACGACCCTTTTTGATGGTCGAGGGGGTTGGGCCATGCTCGTGCCCATTGAGTCGCAGCTCGCTTATGTTTGGCTGCACCTCATCCCGGCTGAATGTGGTGTTGGAGTAGGTGCCCTAGAGCCAATCAATTATTGTAGAATTGACTCTTTGTAATAATGTTCATTAATCAATAATAAAATGCATCTTATTCTATATCACGTAAATCATTATTATTGCAATATGTATTGATATATGTCCTTAGAATGGTAGAACCATGACGAGAATATCAAGTGTTTCAAATCTTGATAGTGAGAACCCTATGAGCACAAATGGTGGCCATTCTAGAAACGTCCGTAGCCCCACTATTATTCTAAAGTAAGGGCACATATAATACGGTAAGGCTATCATAGTGTTGAACGACCTTGTCAAAAGGCAGTGACTAATCTCACTTGTCAAGGTTGTTTGGTGACAACCTGGTGCAACACATGAGTGCTTGATGTAGGCGATTACACCACAGCAAGTTCAGTGGAGTGACCCACCAGAGGATTCCATATGGATGGTAACCCCAGTGTCTATGGAACAAATCCTCTAACGAATGGTGGTGTATGTGATCCTTAGACTTGAGATCACCGGAGCGTCGTATGCACCGATTGGTGTAATTTGACACTAGCCTAACGCAGTTCTTTTCAGAGGTGTCAATATGATGGTGATTGGCTGCATCAAGAAGTGTATCAAGACTATGGTGGATTGACAGAGGATTCATCACTCCCGGGTACAGGAGAAGTTATCTCACGGTGCAATTCAGTATATGGCAATGATGTTAAAACTGTGGCCAATGGGATTGAGTTGTTGCTCTATCCAATTTATAATACGGGTCATTGGTCCAGAAACTGAATACATAATATCGAGAGTAACCGAAGGTTGAACTATTTTTATGCCTTCGTCTCGTCAAGATAACGTATGATGAAAGGATCGAAATGCACGGTAACCATATCGTTGACAGGTAGCTACTTTGCTGAATCCGAATATATCGGGTGGCCATGATGCCTTGCTAAGGGCCAATCTTGGTCTGTGTATTAGTGAGACAATTAATTGGTGTTAATCGCGATACTATACACTGCCGATATGATGAGGAGCCTATGGGTCACACACATAGAAGATAATTTAAGATCCAAGAAGAAAGAAGAGTATTTTCATCTTTTAAGGTGAAAGGGTATTTTGGTAATTTCACAATGCAATTAAATTTGCTGAGGTCGTAGCCTTTATTTAATTTGTTAGAAAAATTAAATAAGTGAAATTACGTTTAAATGTGTATTCGCACATATTTAAATATATTATCATTATTAAATGTTAATATATATTTAAATATATATTAATTGATTTTAATTGAGATAATGATGGAAAATAAAATAAATCAAATTGGGAGTGTTTGGCAACATGAGGCGTTTGGGTTGGAGCCCAAGCCTATTCCATATGGGATTAGGGCAACTTAATTAACTATAAAAAGAAAAGTGTGTGTTAATTAATTTGAGGAATTGATTTTCTCTTTGAAATTAAAACACACACAGCAGCCCCATCTCCTCCCACACCAGATTTGGGTTTTGGCCTAAAATCAATTCTATTGATTTGCTTTCTTCTTAATCTTGAAGCCAGAGAGGATCTAGCAAATCCCTCTTTGGTTCTTTTGAGATTGTCTTCGTGTGGACTACGCAAGTTCGATCCTACACTTGGATCGGTAGCAAAACATTCGTCGACAAATTTGGAGGAGCCTCCAACGTGCGTTTGTTTTCTTTAAACTCAGATTTATTTTTCTGCAGATTTTATTTAATATGAATTTTAAAATTATACCCTTGATCTTAGCTCATGTAAATGATCTCTATATTATATTTGTTTTGTTTCTGCTGCGTATACGAGACCGTTTACTAACATGTGGTTGTTTGGTTGTTGAATTGTAGTTGATGCCTGTGGAGGAAAGGGTGAAAATGGATCGAACCCTTGCATTTCTTCGGTGGATGAAACGTAAAACTCATTTGAGGATAATCCTCTGAATGCATCATTTCGAGAATCCATTATGAATTTATGATAAAAGAATAAATAATTAAAATTAAAAAAATTAAATAATAATATGAATAAGAGATGATATTGAAAAATAGAAAACAAGGAATAATATAAATAAATAAATAATAATATGAATAAATTATAAATTATAATTATAAATTGAATGGGAATTTGATTGGAGATTTGGAGTAGAAAGTAGAGAGATTGAGTGATGTGGAAAAATGAGAAATTTAGGGAATATTTATAGTGTAGCATGGGGGCCCCTGACCGTTGGCCATGTGACCATTGGCTGCTAGCCAACGGTTATTAAATGCAATTTTTTTTTTATTTCTTTTTTTAAATTTTGTAAAAAAAAATTTAACCCCTATAATTTCTGTATATTTCAAAATTCACAAGGGGTTTTAGTAATTGTTCAAGGGGCTAAAAGAGAAAACCAAAATGGTTTGGGCCCGGGCTTGGGATTGGAGGAGGGCCCAGTGGAGGGATCGAGCCCTCTTCCTTAGGCCTAGTCCGGTTTTGGGACCAGGCTTGTTAGGACCGGGTTTTTGGACCCGGTCCCAAATGCCCAGCTCTACCTTTATGCATCGAGACACGTGGCCAAGATGAGGTGTGAAAAACCTTCATGCATCATAGCTTGAAATCTTACCGGTGAAGATGAGGTGTAGTCAAGATGACATCATAGCTTGAATTCTTATTGGTGAAGTAATCTTTTGTAGATATACACATGAAGTTATCCTTTGAGGGAGTGACACACAGCCAAGTGATAATGCACTTTTAATCTTATCTTTGAAGTAAGTCTCTCATGGGTTGACACACAAGTTGCAGAGATTCGACACATGGGCTAAATCCACTCTATGTTGATTTACTGCCCAACAGTATTAAATTAAAATTTTCAAAGCAGATTATAGAATAATTAAATTTTTAAAAGCTACCCCTGCCAATTTTAAAAGTTGCTTTCTTAAGCTATAACAATCCTGAAAACACTCATTGTTGTTTTAATTGTAAATGACCTATATACCCGTCCTTTATTAAAGCTATTTGTGGATCAGTGGTATTGGGATGGTAATGTTAATTTCCAAAAGTTAGGGGGTTTTAGAAGGTGTTAAAACTGGGTACTCAAATTCAAGCATTTATGGTACTTAAGTAAAAGTTTTCCCTTTAATATTCTTATAAGAAGATAAGGTTGGTATATTCTTTTATACAATTATTGCCCAAGTCAGCACTGACGTTAACCAATTAACGTGATCCAAATTCGAAAGATCCAACTCCACCTCAATTCTTTTATCATATAATTTGAATGTGGCACTCACGTGCGTGCATATATATATATATATATATAGAAAATCATCTAATAAGAGATTGTTATATCAAAACTTTTGATTTATATTTATCCTATCTCTTCATGGGTATATTTTTTTTTATCTTCATGTAAATTTAATTAAAATGTTTTTATATAATTTTTTTTAATCTAAACATGCCCTCTTATTTACCTTTAGCCGTCTAATTTATTTACTTAATTTTTCTGTTTTGTAATCTTAATAAATAATAACTACTTCTTTTTTTTTTTTTTTTTACTAAATTATGGAAGAAATTTGTGGTCATTTGAGAATAATTGCATATAGTAATGTCACTGATATTGGGCATAGAACTCATCACATCCAAATTTATTTATTATAATTAAAGTAATACCACGTCCATAATTTAATTTCATAACATTTTTTTACAATTCCAACGAGACATTTGAGTTGACAACTATCATGTTAGTTTCTATCACACTCAATACACTAAATGAGTTTAACTAAATACAAATAGTCGTTTTTTAGGGACGAATGACCGTTTTTTCATAGGAAATGTATGTTCCTTATGAATGAAATGGTTGTTCCTTCAAAATGAACAATCATTCCTTATGAATGAAACAACCATTCCTTATGAATGAACGGTAGTTTGTCCTCAAGAAACGACCATTCGTATCTAAAGAAAACTATTCATGTTTAGTTAAAGTCGTTAATTAATGTGATAGTATCAATTCTGCTGTCATGTTAGGATTGTAAGAAAAATTTTTGAGATTAGATTGTATTCATAATATATATATATATATATATTTTTTTTTTGGTTAAAATTATAAGACTTAGAAAGGAACAACTTCAGACATTGGTGAGGCAGCTGTGGTTTTCGTTCCCTGTGCGTTAGCTTTGAGCTATTTTCAGTCACATGTCCTTCACATATAAGACAAATTCACCACTTCACCAAAAACGAATAAATAATAAAACAAGTAAACGTCCAAATACTCCTTTAAATTTTGTATAAAAGTCCATGGATTTTTAGAAAATTTAAACCAAATCTTAAGAGTGTCCATGAAATTTATTTTATTTAAAAAATTTAATGAGTTCCCATAGTTAACCTTTTTCATTACCATGGCTTTGGTGTTGTTTTAACCAATTTTTCTTGATATCAAGAAAGTTTTAGCAAATGTTATAACAGAAACTGTTTGAAGTGCAAAGTAGAATGTAAATAATATGTTTCCTTCATTGTAAAATAATACTATGTTTTCTTATTCTAAGAAATTTAAAAATTATAACAATATTATGTTTCCTTATCATATAGCGTAATTTTTGTATAAATAGATTATGTATATACAATTTAATTCAATTAAATATAATTAAATTCATCTAAAAATATCTTTTGGGTATATTCGACCATTTCAGTTGCCTCTCTTTCCCTCTCTAAGGTATCTCGGGCATACTTTGGCTTTTTTCAAATGGCCTCTTTTACCTTTTCAATTTTGACATGATACTAAAGCTTCCAGATTGAATTAGCTTCCGCTCAACTAGCCTCTCTTATTTGTCCCTAAAATTCAAACATATATTCAGTTAGCACAATAGTCATCTATCCTCTCTTTTTGTCATTGCAATTCAAATAAATACTCGGTAACCAGGGATCTATGCAACGGTGCCAACATCGTAAACTGAAAACAAAGTCGTTTGGTCGTAGAAGAGAAAGATTCAGCCAAACTTTGTCGGCCTGTTGTAGCCTTTGGCCCCTACAAGCATGGAGATTAACAAAACAGTCCCTACAAATTAGGTTTGTCATCTTCATGTTGAAACCCATGACTTAAGATTCCAGGGTCGGAAGTGTCATAGAGTAACAATCCCATTGTCCACCATCTTCTGGTAGCTTGTCGGCGACCCAAATCGGCGTTCTAGTGTCGTCAAAGTCGTGGGCCATAGTGTGACACTCACCATTGGAGGTGCCGCCTTGCTACGTCGTTAAGGTAGAAGCTTGGGTGCCCTCACAAGGAACTCACAGGCGACGGGCAAGCTCGAGTAGCCACCTTGGAAGGCCGCCATGGAACGACAGTGTAAAACGGCTAGTTGGCAGTGCTAGGGTTTCAACATGAAGATGACGACCTATTTTGTAGAGACTGTTTTATCAATTTTCATACTTGTTGGGGCCAAAATGAACAGAAGAAAGCAAGAAAATGGAGGGGGAGAAAGAGGAGTTCTTCATTGCTTTCATTGACTCACTCTACTTTGGTAATGTTGTATTATTATTTTCATGGGGATGGGGTCTCATTTGTAAAAAAATATAAATTTTAAGGACCATGCCAACCACTTTACTTTGAGACTTTTCTTCATGTTTCGCTTCTTCTTCTTCTTCTTCTTCTACTTGTACGCTGAAGAAATACCGCAGTGCTAGAGCTTAAAGAGGTTTTCTTCTTTCTTCTCATCCTTGTTAGTTAGATTGTTTTGCGGGTGGTGGTGTTGTGATTGGTTGGTTGCTCAAAAATTGTTATAGAGAAAAAAAAATGATTCTGGGTTTAGGGTTTTACGTTGTTTGGAGGATGATAGAACTAGAACTTTGAGTGGCTGAATTGGGTTCTTTAGTTTGGACAATAGTAAACATGTAAATCGATATTTTATTTCTTTTCCTCTGTTTTCTCTGTAAGTTTGTGTACAACGATGATCCTTTTGGCTTGCAATCCATATAGAACTCAAAAGTACAAATGTTATCTCAATACTTTTAACTTCTGAAAAGGTTACGACTTCTTTTCCTTTTCTGATTTTATATTGTTTTTAAGATTGTATTCGAAAACTGTTTTTGGAATTATTGTTTAAACTCAGTTCAACCACACGCGTTTTCATAAAATTTTCTTTCATTTTCGTTTTATCAATCAATCAGGCAATTGGGAAAAGTTTAAATAGAGATTGGTTTTTATGTTATTTTGTGTTGTGATCATGCAAATTTAGCTGCAATTTGTAGCATCATTTTATTTTTTTTGTTTCTAGTTTTAATTATGAACTTGGTTTATTGTTCTGGCAGGTAGTCCATTGTGTGGAGCAGTGAAGCAATTGCTGTAGTAATTGAGTGAGTACATCTAGTAAACTCATTTCACATTTGATTCGAATCATAATTTACAAGATATAATGAATGTATAACTTGAGTTGTGAATCTTTTTGCAGGTGATAAAGGATGGGTTTTGAGCCATTGGAATGGTACTGTAGGCCAGTGCCAAATGGGATTTGGGCAAAAGCAGTGGATGTGCATACACAACTTCTGCAGTTGATTCTCTAGTCATTTCCATTTCTCATTTGGTTCTTTTTGGCCTTTGCATTTATCGAATATGGCTTCTTAGAAAAAGTTCCAAAGCCAAAAGGTTTCGTTTGAGTTCGAATTACTACAATTATATTTTAGGATTGTTGGCAGGTTACTGTACAGCTGAGCCTCTACTAAGATTGGTGATGGGTATTTCTATCTTTAACTTGGATGGAGAGACTAGTCTTGCTCCTTTTGAGGTGGGTGTTTCTTTTATTTTTTTTTATTGTTCTGTTCTGTTCTGTTTTGTGTTGTTTTGTTTCATTTTAGCTTCTCTGGCTTCTTGTTGTGGCTTTTGTCTTTCAAATTTAGCATGTGCACACAAAATCAAATGTACTGAAAATTGATGTTTTTGGCTACAATCTACTACTGACATTAGTTAGAATGTTCAAAATCATGAATTGCATTATCTTTAAATTTTACGCTTTCCATAATCACCTCACGATCTGAATCCATTGTACTGTTTTCTTTGCTTTCCATAATCACCTCACGAGCTGAATCCATTGTACTGTTTTCTTTGGCTAGATAGTGCTAGACATCAATAGGTTCATGCATTGAAGATTTGAAATACAAAAGTGTAGTAGACAATGCCAATGTTTATGCATTGCCAAAAGCAATCTAATTAGTTAAATCGTATCAGAATTGAGCTCTTTCCTTTGTTAATTGGACGGTTAGGCAATAACATTTGTTTCCTAATATGTGATCAATGTCTGATGTTACAAAATCATTTCAATTCTAATTGTTGGTATTTGAGTTATATGCTACGAGCAATACTTTGGCCTCCTTTACTTAAGATATTCAAAGTAATTGTACTTTCTCTTGGAGATGGTTTCTTTGATGATTGAGGCTCTTGCTTGGTGCTCTGTGGTTGTAATGATTGGTTTGGAAACTAAAATATACGTCCGTGAGTTTAGGTGGTATGTGCGATTTGGCGTCATTTATGTTTTGATAGGGGATGCTGTGGTGCTAAATCTCATTCTTCCAATGATGGATTACTACAATAGGTTAGTTTTTTCTCCATATCACTAAATGAATTACTTGTTCGCCTAAATCTCAGTCTGAGGTGAAATATCTCTTATACTAAAATTTATGGTTTTATTACTCAATGCTGATCTACTCTCTATTTGTACACCAGCATGGTCTTTTGCCAGGTTTGTTTCCTCTTCATTTTCTTTTCCTCTTGTGAAGGTTACAAGGTCTATCACAACTTCTTGTTCTTGTTTTCCTTTGCGCTCAGTTACACTGTCATAGTTCTTAACGGTCTTTGTACTAAGGTGCCAAATTGGGTTCTGCTTCAGGCTATTTAAAGACATGTTCCTTGACCGTGAAAGACCCAGGGACCCGAAGCCCTTTTTGGCCTGATCTAAATAATTGTATAAGAAGTAGATAAATTGAGTATATACAAAAATGAGTTATTAAATTTCTATTTTTGATGAGAGAGTATCAAGTATAGTTTTGAGGCAAGGGCCTCAAAAACTGCATATTCTCTGGTTATGGACACTTAATATTTGACATGTATTTGTCAAACCAATATCAGCATGGCTGTTGCTTTTCTTGTTAACCAACACTTACTGAAATGTATATGTCAAAGAAATATCAGGATGATAACTATTATAGTTTCCCGGCTTGCTGAATTTACATAGTGGACTCCTTCAAGGGTCTTGACCTCATTTCTTGTCTAGTAAATGGCCTGACTAGTCCCCATACTGGGACTGCTTGGTAATCCACTGCAACACTTTGTTCTGGGCAAATGTAACTCTGCCAAGAATGTGTTCAAAATGTCTTTCAAGGTTACATCATAAAATTTGTACTCAACTGCTTTTCAGTGATCAGAGATGGTCAAGTTTTATAGTAGCAGATTTTATTAACCTTAGCTTGTTTCTTTATTCATTTTAAAGCTTGTTAATCAATATGGTTGTGTCTATTTTCTGATGTAGGTTTTATTTGGGATTCTTCTTTTTGCTTATGTTCCCAATTTGCAATCTCATCCGGGTTACAACCTGCTGCAAGATGAATCCCTCGATAATGTTGAATATGAAGCACTTCCTGGAGGAGAACATGTATGTCCTGAGAGGAGTGCCAGTATACTTTCCAGTAAGCAGTTCCTGAATTGACTTTCTTGTTTCTTGGAAAACCATAATTTTAGAGGGTTGAAGATATCCTGACTTATTTTGTAGAAGGGGGAAATAGTAGGCATTTGTGGCCGGATTGCCACTGGTCTACATTTGTAATTCAACGAGCATTAATCTTTAGGTGTTTTAAGTTTCACAATTATCTATCATGTTTCTTAGCTGACTTATAATTATAAGAATTCGGTTTTCCCATTTATGTAATGCGAGATGAAGGTTTTTATAACCTGATGCTTATAGTTATTCACTGACATTTTGGTGCATTGCCTTCTTTTAGGCATATATTTTGGATGGATGACTCCACTTATGCGGCTGGGATATAAGAAACCTATTACTGAAAAGGATGCTTAGAAGTTAGGTACTTGGGACCAGACTGAGACTCTGACAGAAAAGTTCTCATCTGCTGCTTTCCTTGGATTTTCTTCTGCTAGTATTTACATTACTGTATTGTACATATTTCAACTGGATGACACTAAAGGGATGGTTTGACATTTTTAGGTTTCAGAAGTGTTGGGTTAAAGAATCTCAAAGGGCTAAACCCTGGCTTTTAAGAGCACTGAATAGTAGCCTTGGTGGGAGGTAATGGATTGACCTACATTGTTTATGCTTTTTCAGTTTCAATTAGACATAATGCTCTTTTTGAGAGCAGAGATGCTTTTATCTGTGTCTTCCGCTATCTCATTTTATTCCTTTTGTATCATTATCTTTAGGTTCTGGTTGGGAGGTTTTTTCAAGGTATCGAGCTCATTCTCTGTTCTTCTTTTATGCAAATTTTCTCCAAATTTATCAATTCCCTAGGAGAATTTTCTCCATATAACTGGCTAAAAAGGTGTCGCAAAAGTTGTCATTCTCACTTGCACCTAGAAACATTAATCAATTCTTACTTCACATGGATTGATGTCAAGTCGTTGATACTTCATCTTAACATTACTCCTTGTGAGCTGATTTTTTTTATTTTTTTTTTAAATATTCTACAGCATTAGTGTAACAATCTTAGTTTCTTGTAAATCATATGAAGGCTTGTGAATGTGAAGCACTGTTACCACATGGATATTTGGCATCTATATTTTGTCTGAAAGTCTGAAATCTTCATTCTATTGCATCATGCAGTTTTGTAAAAGGATTATCTAGACTGCTACATGTCAGAAATATTATTCACTTCGTTTCTTACAAATCTCTTGCAACTCTATTTCTTCTTTGAACATGTTGTAGATTGTATATGATCTCTCTCAGTTTGTGATGCCTGTTCTGTTGAACCACCTCTTGCAGGTTAGCTTTTTTTATTAGCCAAGACTTCATTGATAAATTTCGTAGGTACCATATCTAAAGGCGCTTATTTTTGTGAGGGAAGAAAATATTTTGGCTCCTTTAGCTAAGTAATTCTTCTAGTACATACTAACAGAATAATGTAGATTCAAATTTGCCTTTCTTTTTGGGAACCCAGAATTTGTGATCTCTTGTTATGGCTTGCAGTCAATGCAAAGAGGTGATCCTGCCTGGATTGGTTCTGTCTACGCCTTCTTAATTTTCATTGGGGTGGTAAGACTCTTACTTGCTCTTTCTCTTATTATTTCTTTCTAATTTTTCTAGTGACGATGTTTCGTACCTTCTTTTTGAGTCTGAATACCTTGTTATCCCTTCTGGTGATGTTATTTGGTTGACTTATAGTTCATTCTTTTCAAGGAAATATCTGTGATCTTTTCATTTTTGTCCCTCCATTCCTCAAACCATGTCCTATAGACAACAAATGAATGCCATCTCCTGCATCTAGAATAATTTCAATGCCTGCATAAAGAATAATTCTTGTGCTTAATCTCTTGTAATTGTATGAGCTATGTACATAATGTTGCAGTTTTTCCTTAAATAGGAAACTTAATGTACATTATTTTTTGAACTTGAAGAACTGATTACTTATGCTGCAATTATAGTTTGTATATTCGTTACTGACAATCTTATTTCACTTGGATCAGTCAATCGGTGTGCCATGCGAAGCACATTTTTTTCAGAATGTTTGGCGAGTTGGTTTTCGGCTGAGATCAACTTTGGTAAAAGCATCTCTCTTTGTTATTAAGTCTTGTTAGTCTGTTCTTTTGGTTCTTGTTGGGCTGGTGGCACTAGATTGTGATATTAAGGTTCTTGAATGAGTTGGTCAATATGAAACTATTGCCTCATGTTCTACTATTATTATTATAGGTGGCTGCCATATTTCACAAATCTTTAAGACTAACTCATGAAAGTCGCAAGAATTTCCCCTCTGGCAAAATTACTAACATGATCACAACAGATGCGACTGCACTTCAGGTATGGTTTCTTGTAACTTTACTTTTATATTTTTTACATCTAGAAGATAAATCTTGATACACCTTTGTTTCCTATATCATAATTATCATGAACTAATTAATTTTATCTCAGTAGATAATCTCCTTATATCTACAAAATTTTAGATTTCAAAACATTAAAATGAGTGCATTATGCCCATAATAGAGCATATTGATAGATAATTTGGCTTTCTTAGAGCCTAAGTTCTATTTTTGGGTCTTGATTTTCAACTTATACTTTGGTCGAAAAGGTGTTTGTTAGAACTTATATAGTAAATCTACTGTTGGACTAGCACCTATTTATTCAAGCTTTTTGGTTAAGTGATAACTTATCAAGCTTTCCAGTAGTGGTTAAAGCATACAAGTCTGATCTTAAAGCAGCATGGCAGCATTTTAAAGTCCTTAGTTGCTTGTCAGTGGTTTGAGTTAGATGATTGCACGATAGTCCTAGTGTCACTTTTAGATTGGCATCATAATCTAAACTGAATTGCTGGTTCACTTAGCAAGAAAAATCCAAGGCACGTTGAAATGCAGATGCAATGATCGAACATGATGTGATACATTTCAAGATTTCCTGTGATAGAAAGTAATGTTGCCACAATCTGCAACGGTGCTATGATTTCTTCCCTTTTTTATTACCGTCGTTTCCAGATGCCTGGGTTGGGGTTGGGGAAAGGGGATTGAGTTGTTACTAATACATCCTTAACTTCTTTCAGCAAATGTGCCAACAACTTCACGGGTTATGGTCAGCTCCATTCCGTATCACAATGGCTATGGTTCTTCTTTACCAGCAACTGGGTGCTGCTTCACTCCTTGGATCACTGATGCTAGTGCTCATGGTCCCAGTACAGGTAAGAAATTTCTGTCCTTGTCAAATCTCTTTCATTATTTCTGCAGATCTTATTTTGTCATGGAACTGATAGTAGACTTTTTAGTAAAACTGTGTGTACCAAAGTACATGCTACTACTTTCTAAGCACTAAAAATACTGTTAAGAGCATAAGTAAAGGATATGCAAGTTTGTTGACAGTAAATTACCCTTTGCAATTTTCAACAATGTACTCAACATCTGGCTCTACCACTGGCTACAACATTGTATTTGTGAGACATTCTCGAGCCTATTTTTGTGCCCTTCATTGAACTATGCTTTAAGTCAGGAAATGTAGATATAAAGCAGTGTTCTTCAGAAGCTTAACATTTTTCTCGTCTTTCATTAATTATCCTATATAATTTTCTCATTGGTTTATGGAACAGACAATCATCATTAGCAAAATGCAAAAACTGACTGAGGAAGGACTGCAGTAGACTGACAAAAGAGTCAGCCTCATGAATGAAATTTTGGCTGCAATGGACACCGTAAAGTATGATTGATTTACAGAAGCATTGCCTTAAGATTTCTGAAAAGTTTTATGTTTTTTACAGTGCTTGTTCCAACACTATGTTGGAAATGTTTCAGATGCTATGCATGGGAGAAGAGCTTCCAATCTAGAGTTCAAAGTATGCGAAATGATGAGCTGTCATGGTTTTGTAAAGCACAATTACTTTCTGTGGTATATGTGAAACACAATCTTAAATACTATCTTCTTTCTCCTATCAATGTCCTATGCAATGGTGTCACTGCCTTTTATTAGTATACTCTTTAGGCAAGTTGTGCATATAGTTGCATCTGAAATGGTTAATGATGTATTAATTTCGTGTATGGATGATCCCTTATGTATGCAACAAATATACATAATTCACCAACTATCTCTTCCACTAATATATAAAATTTAAATTTAGATGGACCATTGACTATATAATTATATCTTTATATTCTTTTAACTAGATCCCTTCTGTTGCAGTTTAACAGTTTTATACTGAGTAGCATCCCAGTTGTTGTGGTGGTGGTTTCATTTGGAACATTCACTTTGCTGGGTGGGGATTTGACACCCGCAAGGGCATTTACATCACTCTCTACGTTTGCAGTTCTACGATATCCTTTAAATATGCTTCCTAATTTATTAAGTCAGGTACTTTCTACTTTCCCTCTCTTACATGTGCATATTATCTTTTTTTATGTGTTGAAACCAAAACATTCTTGCCTTAATAGTTAGGTAGAAACATCACATGAGATTGTTTTAACTTTGGATGGGAGAAATCCAACACTCTTAACTTGACTGCAAGAATACTATATTATTGCACTAGCACTGAAATAATGTCTGGTTTACTTTCCCATTTTTCAAATATCATATAATGCTATGGTAATTTCTTAGGTGGCAAATGCAAATGTATCGTTACAACATCTAGAGGAACTACTTTTAGCTGAAGAGAGAATTCTAGTGCCAAATCCACCACTTGAACCAGGGCTTCCTGCTGTCTCCATTAAAAATGGATTCTTTTCTTGGGACTCAAAGGTAAACTTCTGCACCCTTTTTTCTCTAGTTACAAGGATAAGTTTAATATGTTTTTGCAGCTATGTAATGATTACTTTTTGTGTATAATTTTACTTATGGTATTTTCCGGATGGTACCACAGTTCATTACAAGTTAAGGATTGAATATTTATATCAAATTATCAATGTTTTACCCTGAGGAGTAAGTAATATCCCTCATGTTCTACATATTTAAGTTCTATCAAAGTTTATCTGTAGACATGAAAAGATATTAGATCAAAATACTTGGTTGATGTGGAATTCCATAAAACCCTGGCTTCACTGATCAACAAAACTTGCTTAATAGAGACACGGCCTCATAAATATCCCTCAAGGCACCATGCTTTTACTTTGATATTATGGAAGTTCTGATGTACTTAATGATTTCAGTGGTCCTCTAAATACTCAAAATTTACTCCTTTCATACATGCGTCTGAATTTTTTGTTATCTTTTTTCTTTTTGTTTCAGTCTCAGAAACCCACGTTATCAGATATCAATTTAGACATACCTGTTGGCAGCTTAGTCGCAATTGTTGGTGGAACTGGGGAAGGAAAGACGTCACTCATATCAGCAATGCTTGGGGAGCTACCTCCTTCGGCATATGCAAATGTTGCATATGTTCCTCAAGTTTCATGGACTTTCAATGGTACTGTAAGTTACAGATTTCATATATACTCCATTGATACTCGATAGTTGTCTACTTGTTTCAATCTTCTTTAGCTTTCTTATGAATTTTAAACTTATCTCTTTGCACCATGCACACTTCTGACCTTTCAGTATTGTCATCTCAGTTACGCGAAAACATTCTATTTGGGTCTGAGTTTGACTCCACAAAATATTGGAAGGCTATTGATGTGACTGCATTGCAGCATGATCGACTTACTTCCTGTAAGTGCACATACAAACTTATATCTTAGCAGCTACTTTCTTAATCCAGAATGCCCTGATAACTATCTTACCTTTATTTGTTCAGGGTCGTGACCTCACAGAGATAGGGGAAAGAGGGGTGAATATTAGTGGTGGGCAAAAGCAGAGAGTTTCTATGGCCAGGGCTGTCTATTCTAATTCGGATGTATACGTATTTGATGACCCTTTAAGTGCCCTCGATGTGCATGTTGGTCACCAGGTTTTTAACAGCTGCATCAAGGAAGAGTTGCGTGGAAAGACAAGGATACTTGTTACAAACCAACTACATTTTCTTCCGCAAGTGGACAGAATTATTCTGGTTTTTGAAGGTATGATTAAAGAGGAGGGAATGTTTGAGGAGCTTTCCAAACATGGCCAGCTATTCCAAAATCTGATGGAAAATGCAGGGAAAATGGAAGAAACGGAAGAAGATTGGGAAGGAAATGATGTCACCAAAAATGTAAACCATGAAGCCTCTAAACGAACTGCTAATGGGGTGCTTGAGGAGGAGTATGCTAAAAATGCATGCAACACAAAGAAAGGGAGAGGAGGGAAATCTGTTCTTATTAAGCAAGAAGAACGGGAAACAGGAATAGTCAGTTGGAATGTTTTGATGAGGTAACATAGGGCATTGTTTTTTTTATCTTCAATTGCTTCAAAATTTTAAGTAGTTTTGATCAGCCACATACTAAACTCAACTGATATCTTTTGTATTGATATATTATTCTTATATGCAGGTACAAAAATGCATTAGGAGGCCTTTGGGTACTTATGATACTATTTACATGCTACTTATCGACTGAAGTTCTTCGAATTTCAAGTAGCACTTGGTTAAGTGTTTGGACAGATCAAAGCACTTCACAGACCTATCATCCCACATACTATATTCTCATTTATGCACTTCTTGGGTTTGGTCAGGTGTGTCTGCAGTTAATTAAAATAGAATGAAAAGGAGAAAAGATTAAAATATTCATAATTGTTACATGGTTTTAAAACATACTCTTTTGATGGATTCAGGTGATTGTGACGCTAGCGAACTCTTATTGGTTGATCATTTCAAGTCTTCTGCAGCTAGAAGACTGCATGATGGCATGCTAAATGCTATTCTAAGAGCTCCAATGCTTTTCTTTTACACCAATCCAACTGGGCATGTAATCAATAGGTTTGCAAAGGATCTAGGTGATATAGATCGCAATGTTGCCAATTTTGTGAATATGTTTGTGGGACAAGTGTGGCAGCTCCTTTCAACTTTTGTGTTGATAGGCATTGTGAGCACAATATCACTATGGGCCATAATGCCACTACTCATCTTGTTTTATGCAGCTTATCTATATTATCATGTAAATTTACTCTCTTCTCATCTAATTTTTTAATTTAATTTTTTTTTTTTTTAATTTTTTTTTTTTTTGCCTTTCTCAACCATCATAAATAACCTGTATTTATTAGAAATCATCATGTTGGACACTGGAATTTGTGCTACCCTTGTCTTTGCACTAGCCTGGAGAACAAACGAGAATTTTCATCGAATTGTCTAGAACTGTGAGGGTGATATTCTTGTTTCATAAGAACTTAATTTCAATGCTGGAAAAGGATGGTCTTCAAGACCAAACTCTATTCAATAGTTTTTAGTTGTCTATATAAGTTCTTAGTTTTTTCCAATGCTGGAAGAGGATGGTGGTCGATATGTCATGCTTAATTATATATGATGTGGATGCATATAAGCTCAATCTTATCTGTGTCCGTCAGGGGAACCGATACACCTCCTATAACCAAAGTGTACAAAAAGAAGAAGAAAAAGGGCAACCTGGTCATTTCGGTGGACAAGAGGCGAAGGGGAAGGGTTCGATTAGAATTAGTTAAGGGGTATCTCCACGTAAGGGACGTAGGGAGTGCGGAAAGTGTGAATTCGATTATATATAAAGAAAGCGGTAGCTAGGCGTAGGGCGGGGAAAAAGGAAAAACCGGGAAATGTTGGGAGGTGCTAGACCCTCGAAGTGCTAGCAACCTTTTTATCTTTGTTATCGCGTGGTTATCATTTTTTGCCATTGTTGTTATCACTGCTTGCGAGTTCATTTATTTTAATCTTCCATATATATAAATCGGTGTGAGTGTGTTTGAGTTTTTATTACGATTTATTATTGTGTTTGGACTGGTGTTCTCATCAATTTGGTATCAGAGCCAAGTTTTGAGGGAATGGTCAAACCCAAGATGGAGAATAGAATAGAAAACGTAGAAAAAGAAATGAAGACAGTAAAGGAAAGCGTGGATACGATGAAAGGCACAGGGAAGTGTGAGGAGTACTTAACGGAGATGCGCGAGCTAATGCGTCTCGGGGAGGAAAGGGATGAAAAAACAAAGTAAGGAGAAATCATTCTCATCATCGGAGGGACACACCTCGGCCCGGACAAAGAATCGAGCGGAAAAAGCGGAGGCGACACGAGAAGGAGGACAAGAAAATGCATAAGCGGAGGCGCCCATATTTAACGGGGATGATCCTTTTGGATGGACCTTCAGGGCTGATCGGTACTTTGCGGTCAATAAATATGAAGAAGAAGAGAAGGTTCAGGCAGCGGCTGTGTGTATGGAGGGACGAGCCTTGAACTGGTACCAGTGGGTTGAGTCTAGGTCACCGATAACTTCCTGGAGTTCCTTCAAAACAGCACTGGTAGAGAGGTTCAGACCGTCGTATAAGGGATCTGCCTATGAAGCACTAGTGGCTTTAAGGCAAACTGGTACGGTGACTGAGTTTCGCGAACAGTTTGAAGAGTTATAAGCCCCTCTGCGTGAGCTAGGAGAAGAGCTTTTGATGGGAATTTTCGCAAATGGATTAAAAGAAGAGTTACGGGCTGAGCTTAGAGTAAGTAAGTCTAACAGTCTATTTGAGATTATTGACGACCCATAGAATAGAGGAGAAAAACTGGGTCTGGACAGATACAAGACCAGATTTTTTAAAACCCAAATGGGTAAACCCGAGAGCTACAATCGGGTCTCCATTTCTCCAGATATGGGACGACAAAATGGGGCAACTGTGGGACTCAAACCTCCAGACACAGGACAGAATAATCGGGTTTGGGATAGGAAGGAGAAGACGATGGGTGGAACAACCACCCCACCCCGAAATGATGGATTGGCGGCGACGACGGATCTACAGTATAAGCGCGAAAGGGGGCTGTGTTTTCACTGTGACGAAAAATTCGGGCCAAATCATAAGTGCAAAAGTCGATCTCTTCAAGTTCTTCTGCTGCTGGATGACGATGAACCTGACAGAGGAGAAATTAGCAGTGTACAGTGCGAAAGCTCGCGAAGGTCACCCTCTATCGTTATCTATGAACTCCATTGTGGGTATTACGTCCGATCGAACCATGAAGCTTCGCGGCTGGATTGGGAGTGAGGAGGTAGTGGTTTTGGTAGACAGTGGAGCCTCACATAACTTCATTTCACAAGGGATAGTGCGAAAATTGGAAATCCTGATTGATGGCACTAAGACTTTAGGGGTCATGGTGGGTAATGGATTCAAAATCAAGGGTGAAGGGATATGCTGAGATGTAAAGTTAGAAATGCAAGGGATGGAGGTTCAACATGATTTCTTTCCTTTCCAACTGGGTGGAGCTGATGTGGTCCTCGAGATAACGTGGTTAAGCACGTTGGGTGATGTATATACTAATTGGGGCAAATTGACGATGGCATTTGAGAGGGAAGGTACGCAGATAGTACTCAGGGTAGATCCTTCACTGGTGAAAACGGTAGTTTCTTTAAAAACATTACTAGGGATGCTGCCGTTAGAAGGAGATGGATATGTGGTGGAATGCAGTTCAATAGAAGTCAAGGAGAGTCCGGATGAGCAAGAGTTGGAGCCTGCGGTGGCAAAAGTGCTGACTGAATTTGCCCCAGTCTTTGACCAAGCCACTTGACTCCCTCCCCGTAGGACACTTGACCATGCCATTACCCTGCAGCCAGCCTCAAAACCACCCAATATCAGACCATATAAATACCCTTACCTTCAGAAAAATGAGATTGAAAGGTTAGTTGGGGAAATGATGGATGCAGGAATTATCCAACCTAGCTCAAGCCCCTATGCCAGTCCCGTGTTGTTAGTTAGGAAAAAGGATAGGAGTTGGCGGTTCTGTGTTAACTTTAGAGCCTTGAATAACATTACCATCCCCAACAAGTTTCCAATCCCATCCATTGAAGAGTTGCTGGATGAGCTAGCAGGGGCAACGGTCTTCTCCAAGTTAGATTTGAAGTCCGGGTATCATCAAATTCGGGTTAAAGAATAGGACATTCCAAAGACAGCCTTCCATACCCACGAGGGCCATTATGAATTCTTGGTGATGCCCTTCGGGTTAAAAAATGCACCGTCGACTTTTCAGGCCCTTATGAATACTGTTACAGATGTACATGACTTCCTAAATGATAGGGATCACATTAAAATCCTTGATTATAGGGATCACTACTATCCTAATTTAGATTGATCACCTACCTAGTTTAGAACACTACAAATGTATATAAATATGTATCCTTTTAAGCTAATAATATAGTAGAGTGTATATTCATTACGTTTATTTTACATGGTATCAGAGCTTTAAGAGAGAATTAGGGTTTGGGTCTCAAATTTGGGAAATTAGGGTTTAGGTTTCAAAATTGGGAAATTAGGGTTTAGGTTTCAAATTGGGAAAACCTGTTTAGGTTGAGATTTGTTCAACACCGCCACCCAAGGGAGATTCAGAAGCCGCCGATCGGCAAAACCCTGAGTTTCGGCCATTAGAATCACCGCGCGTGAGCTCTACGTGCCACCCGAAACTCCGGTGAACAGTCTCATGCGCCGGCGCGTGAGAGCGTGTGCACAACAGACTTCTCCTCCCGATTCTCTTATGCTTCCGTCGGTACTTTTACAACACATTTTCGTCTGGATTGGGTAATCTCTTACTGGTTTATTGCTGTTCTTTGTTTGGATATTTCTGAGGACTTAGTTGTGATCTTTCGGCACTTCGTTTTCGTTTGGTTATTGGTTCTTTTGCTTGCTGTGGCCTCTGGTTGGTGGTGACTGTTGATTGATTTGGTGTGTCACTAAAATTTAATTAGTTTGCTTTGTTTTAACCGTTTGGTGGTGTGCATTGGGATTAACATCTGTTTAAGACATTTCTGATACAAAGCCAGTAATGGAAATGATACCGACGATGTCGAAAATTACAGAACATAAGCTCATTGGTATAACTAATTACCATGATTGGCGTAAAACTATTATACTGTATTTGCGGAGTATTGATAAAGATGATCATATGAGTGATGATCCACTTGAGGATGATTCGAAAAAGACATGGCTCCGGGATGATGCTCGATTGATTCTACAAATACGGAACTCTATTGATGGTGAGGTACTTGGCCTAATTAATCATTGTGAGTTTATTAAAGAACTGATGGATTATTTGGAGTTTCTGTATTCTGGAAAAGGGAATGTTTCTCAGATTTATGAAGTGTGTAAGGGTTTAGGGTTTAAGAAGACTTATGAAGTGTTGAACATGTTGTTACCCTTCAGTGCTGATGTCAAAGTTCAACAAAAACAACGGGAGCAAATGGCAGTCATGAGTTTTCTTGCAGGTCTTCCTTCTGAATTTGAGGCTGCTAAATCTCGTTCTAGCCGATCCGAGAGATCTCTTCATTGCGGGATGTCTTTAGTAGGGTGCCTGCAGAAGGTACCCCACGGTTGATTTAGTAGTGCTCGTCAGTCAAAAGAATGACTATGAATCTGGGCGATCACAATTTGGAAGTGGCAACAAAGGAGGAGGGTCAAATAGTAATATGGGAGGAATTGTGTGTCATTATTGCCATAAGCCAGGACACATGAAGCGTGATTGTAGAAAGCTTCAGAATAGAAATAGAAGAAATCCCTCTGCCCATGTTGCATCCACCAATGATACTTGGATCGATCGGTTCTTATCTCTGAGATGAATTTGCCAAGTTTTCATTGTACCAGGGGAATCATTAAAGGCTTCACCTACTCTGTCACGGTATGGTGACTCGGGTAAGCCAAATACATGTCTCCTTTCCTCATCCTCCAAATTCGTCATTGACTGCGGTGCACAGATCACATGTCGAGTAATCCCGATCTCTTTGCTACTTATCAATCAAAAACCCTTTCGAATGTGACTTTAGAGATGGGTCACCATCCTACGTTTTGGAGTGCAGCACGATTACCCCTATTCCACGGCTTCCTTGTCAAATGTCTTACATTTGCAGTTTTTCTTTCAATGATTTACGTTAGCCAACTTACTCGTGCTCTTATGTTGTGTTTTATTCTTTCCCGATTATTGCTTGTTTCAGGGATCTTACGCGAAGAAGATTATTGGTAAAGGACATGAATCTGGAGGTTTATACATTCTCGACAGACCAAAATCTACACCTGTCGCTTGTTCTAGTGTTGCATCCCCGTTTCAAGCACATTGTCGTTTGGGCCATCCATCTCTTCCTTCATTGAATAGATTGTGTCCTCAGTTTAATAAAGTGTCTACATTAGAGTGTGAGTCATGTCAGTTTGCTAAACATCATCGTGTCAGTTTTAGTCCTAGAGTCAATAAAAAAGCTAATTCTCCCTTTGAGTTAGTTCACTCTGATGTTTAGGGTCCTTGTCCAGTTCTGTCTAAAACTGGTTTTAGATATTTTGTTACATTTGTGGACGATTACTCTCGTATGACTTGGTTATTCTTAATGAAAAATCGTTCTGATTTGTTCTCTTATTTCTGTGCTTTTTGTATTGAGATTAAAACTCAATTCAATGTTTCTATTCATACATTGCGCTGTGATAATGCTAAAGAATATCTGTCAGTTTCTTTTCAAAATTACATGACCCAGAATGGCATTCTTCATCAAACTTCATGTGTTGATACTCCATCTCAAAACGGAATAGCGAGCGGAAAAAGCAGACATCTTCTTGAAGCCAAGAGCCTTATTATTCCGGATGAATGTTCTTAAACCATTCAGGGCTGATGCGTTTCCACCTTTGTTTTTTGATTAACCGCATGCTGTCTTCTGTCCTTCATGGTGAGACCCCGTACAGTATTCTTTTTCCTAACAAAGCATTATTTCCTCTTGAACCTAGGGTATTTGGTAGCACTTGCTTTGCTCGGGATGTTCGACCATCAGTCACTAAATTAGATCCCAAGTCATTAAAATGTGTCTTTCTTGGTTATTCTCGACTTCAGAAAGGATATCGGTGTTATTGTCCAAGTCTTAATAAGTATCTTGTTTCCATTGATGTTACCTTTCTAGAAGACACACCATACTTTCCCTCTTCTCCTGCAGATCGTCCGAAGGATGATGATAATGATGATTTGTTAGTTTATACCTTCACTTCCCCTGCACCAATATCTGAACCAGCATCTGTCTCTGATCCTGTCACTATTCCTACGATTCTTACATTGGCTCCTATCTCTGATCCTGCTCCTGCTCCTGCTCCTGCTCCTACTCCTATCGAAGTTTACTCTCGTCGTCCACCTCTTCCCGTTTCATGTCCGACACCAACTTCTTCGTCATCCAATCCAGTTTCAAGTGATGATCTTCCTATTGCATTGCGAAAAGGTAAACGACAGTGTACTTATCCTGTTTTTTCTTGTGTTTCTTATGATCATTTGTCACACTCATCATGTTCCTTTATTGCTTCCCTTGATTCTATTACTATCCCTAAAACTGTTCATGAAGCCCTTTCTCATCCTGGTTGGTGTAATGCAATGATAGAGGAAATAAATGCTTTAGATGACAATGGTACTTGGAAATTGGTAGATTTACCTTCGAAGCGAGGCAATTGGATGCAAATGGGTGTTTACAGTTAAAGTTAATCCAGATGGGTCATTTGCTCGACTAAAAGCTCGTCTGGTTGCTAAAGGATATGCTCAGACTTACGGAGTTGATTATTCTGATACTTTTTCCCCTGTGGCTAAGTTTACCTCTATTCGGCTGTTTATCTCTATGGCAGCTACTTATGATTGGCCTTTGCATCAGCTAGATATCAAGAATGCTTTCCTTCACGGCGATCTTCAAGAAGAGGTATATATGGAGCAACCTTTTGGGTTTGTTGCTCAGGGGGAGTATGGGAAAGTATGTTATCTTCGCAAATCTCTGTATGGTTTAAAACAGAGTCCTCGTGCTTGGTTTGGAAAGTTTAGTCAGGCTGTTGAGAGATTTGGTATCTTTGAAATGTAAAGCCCGACCATTTTGTTTTCTATAAACGGTCTGAAACTGGCATCATTCTTCTAGTTGTGTATGTGGATGATATTGTTATTACT
Organism: Pistacia atlantica; assembly: GCA_026229545.1. Lineage (NCBI taxonomy): Eukaryota > Viridiplantae > Streptophyta > Magnoliopsida > Sapindales > Anacardiaceae > Pistacia > Pistacia atlantica. The sequence continues at coordinate 24,917,979 of CM047908.1, read as the reverse complement.
GGGAGTGACAGTGTGGGCATCACATCTCTTAAGTCTTTTCTCCATACCCAGTTCCACACAAAAGACTTAGGGATATTGAAGTATTTCTTAGGGGTTGAAGTTACAAGGAGCAAAAGAGGTATATACCTCTCTCAGAGGAAATATGTGCTCGACTTATTAAGCGACGAGGGAAATGGGGGCAAAGCCATGTAGTGTTCCGATGGTTCCTAATGTGCAACTTACGAAGGATGGTGAACTATTTGGAGATCCTGAGAAATATAGAAGATTGGTCGGGAAGTTGAACTATCTTACGGTGACTCGTCCAGATATTGCATATTCAGTAAGTGTTGTCAGTCAGTTTATGGCCTCCCTAACAGTTCATCATTGGGCGGCTTTGGAGCAGATCTTGTGTTATTTGAAAAGAGCTCCTGGACGTGGTATATTATATACCAATCATAGTCACTCTCACATTGAATGTTTCTCAGATGCAGATTGGGCAGGTTCCAAGGTAGATAGAAGATCCACATCAGGCTATTGTGTCTTTGTCGGAGGAAATTTAATATCATGGAAGAGCAAGAAGCAGAATGTTGTGTCACGATCAAGTGCAGAGTCGGAATATAGGGCTATGGCACAAGCTGTTTGTGAAATAATGTGGATATATCAGTTCCTGACTGAAATAGGCCTTGAAACTTCAGCAGTGAAATTATGGTGTGATAACCAAGCGGCTCTTCATATTGCATCTAATCCAGGTGTTCCATGAGCAGACAAAACACATTGAGATCGATTGCCATTTAAATGTGAGAAACTACAACAAGGTCGATTTCCCTTTGGGTATGTGAAGATTGGAGAACAATTGGGAGATATCTTCACAAAGGCTCTAACTGGGATTCGAGTTGATTATCTTTGTAACAAGCTGGGTATGATTGATATCTATACTCCAGCTTGAGGGGAAGTATTCAGATGTACATGACTTCCTAAATGATAGGGATCACATTAAAATCCTTGATTATAGGGATCACTACTATCCTAATTTAGATTGATCACCTACCTAGTTTAGAACACTACAAGTGTATATAAATATGTATCCTTTTAAGCTAATAATATAGTAGAGTGTATATTCATTACGTTTATTTTACAAATACCATATTTAGACCACTCTTACAGAAGTTCATTCTGGTTTTCTTTGATGATATTCTCATCTATAGCATTGACATGAATACCCACATGCAACACTTATGCCAAACTTTCCAGATTTTGCAGGATAACGCACTTGTGGTGAACCAAAAGAAGTGTCTTTGCTCAGCACAGGTTAGAGTATCTGGGCCATTTAATATCAGCCAGTGGGGTGGAGGTTGACCCACAAAAAATTGAAGCCATGATATCCTGGCCGAAACCACAAAATGTGAAAAGCTTGAGAGGGTTTTTAGGACTCACTGGATATTACCGGCGGTTTGTAAAAGGCTACGGTTCCATTGCGTAACCTCTTACCCAATTATTGAAGAAAAATTCGTTTGGCTGGAGTACTGAAGCTCAAGAAGCCTTTGACACACTCAAAAGGGTTATGACCACGGTGCCCGTTTTATCGATACCAAATTTTGAGCTTCCCTTCGAGATTCAAACGGATGCCTCAGGAGCTGGAATGGGGGCTGTTTTAGTCCAGACTGCCAGACCAATTGCGTTCATCAGTAAAGCCTTCTCTCTTCAATCGCGGCTTAAATCCGCCTATGAGTGGGAACTTATGGCTATCGTCTTTGCCGTACGGAAATGGAGTCACTATCTCATTGGCCGCAAATTTATTATCAAGATGGATCAGCGAAGTTTGCAATTTCTTACCGACCAAAGGGTTAAAACACCGGATCAGCACAAATGGATCTCTAAGCTCATGGGGTACTCTTTTGACATTCACTATCTCCCGGGCAGTTCTAACAAGGTGGCTGATGCCTTGTCCTGGCGGGAAGACCCACAGGAACTCACTGCCATCACCACGGTTCAGTTCACGGATTATGACGCTATAGTAGCTGAAGCCCAAGCTGATCCAAAACTCAAACTTATTGTTCAGCATCTTCTGTTCGATCCCAATAGCCGTCCTCATTACATGCTTCGCAAAGGGTGTTTATTGTTTAAACACAGGTTAGTCCTTCCTAAAAATTCTTCATTCATTCCGAAACTACTTGAGGAGTTTCATTGTAGTCCGAGTGGGGGCCACTCTGGTTTCTTCCGAACTTATAAGAGAATTATTGCTGTGGTGTTTTGGGAGGGTATCCGACGCGATGTGATGAAATTTGTTCGGTCCTGTGCTACCTGCCAAATTAACAAACACTCTCTGCGTCCTGCGGGGTTGTTACAGCCCCTGCCTATCCCCACCCAAGTGTTTGATGATCTTTCAATGGATTTTATAGGAGGATTGCCAAAGGCCAAAGGGGTTGACACTATTTTTGTGGTTGTCGATCGTCTAACAAAATACTCTCATTTCTTCTTGTTGACCCATCCTTATACCGCCAAAGACGTTATTACTGTGTTTATCGGTGAGGTGGTCAGACTTCATGGATTTCCACAATCCATTGTCTCGGATCGCGATAGGGTCTTCATGAGTCAATTTTGGCAAGAATTGTTTAAAGCTGCAGGTACCTCTCTTAAATTTAGCTCTGCCTACCATCCCCAAACGGATGGACAAACGGAAGTGGTCAACCGGTATTTAGAAGCCTACCTTCGTTGTTTTTGCAGCTCCCAACCCCGGCAGTGGCCCAAATGGTTAGCATGGGCTGAGTTTTGGTACAATATTACGTACCACAGCTCCACCAAAATGACTCCCTTCAAAGCTTTGTATGGGTGAGACCCTCCCATTCTGTTTAAACTCATGGACTGCCCCTCCTTGATTGAAGATGTCAACTGCCAGATTAGGGACCGAAATGCCATATTGGACGACCTTAAGCACAATTTAGCTATTGCCCAAGAACACATGAAACAATCGGCCGATGCCCACCGCCGGGAGGTGTTGTTTCAACCAGGGGATTATGCTTATTTTAAGCTTAAACCATATCGGTTTCGGTCCTTGGCTCGGAAGCTCAATGAGAAGCTCAGTCCTCGTTTCTATGGCCCCTTTAAGGTGTTAGAAAAGATTGGCCCAGTGGCTTACCGGTTGGAACTGCCTCCTACTGCTCGTATCCACCCGGTGTTTCACGTTTCCCAACTTAAACCCAGTCTCCATTCTTCAGTTCCTGTTCAATAGCTTCCCTCGTTTTTAACTGAAGACTTAGAGCTACAGGTGCACCCTGAAGACGTCCTGTCCACCCGTAAAGGTTCTTTGGATGGTTCCCTAGAGGTTACGATTAAATGGCGGGACCTTCCTCCATTTGAAGCTTCATGGGAGGCTTATGATGTGATATTGCTGCGTTTCTGATTTTCACCTTGAGGACAAGGTGGATCTCGAAGAGGGGAGTATTGATACACCTCTATAACCAAAGTGTACAAAAAGAAGAAGAAAAGAAAAAGGGCAACCTGGTCATTTCGGTGGACAAGGGCGGCGACAAGGGAATTGATTAGAATTAGTTAAGGGGTATCTACACGTAAGGGGCGTAGGGAGTGCGAAAGTGTGAATTCAATTATATATAAAGAGAAGCGGTAGCTAGGCGTAGGGTAGGGAAAAACCAGGGAAATGTTGGGAGGTGCTAGACCCTCGAAGTGCTAGCAACCTTTTTATCTTTGTTATCGCGTGGTTATCATTTTTGCCATTGTTGTTATCACTGCTTGTTTGCAGAGTTCATTTATTTTAATCTTCCATATATATAAATCGGATGAGTGTGTTTCTGAGTTTTTATTACAGTTTATTATTGTGTTTGGACTGGTGTTCTCATCAGGAACATAATCTTTTCCCATTCTTTACTAAATAACAATTTGCTTTCTCGCTTTATAGTTTTATAGTTTCTTCTAAGTAGCTCCGCTTCTATGACTTTTAATAACCATCTCCATTAGCAATTTATAGAGTACATCTCGCGAAGTGAAACGCTTAGATTCCATTACGGATCTCGTTTATGAGGAATTTGGAGAAGCACTAAGCGGTTTGTCGAGCATTCGAGCATATAAAGCATATGATAGGATGGCCTACATAAATGTAAAGTCGATGGATAATAACATCAGATTCACCCTTGCAAATACCAGCTTGAACCGTTGGCTAATCATCCAGTTGGAATCATTAGGAGGCCTCATGATTTGGTTGGCGGCAACATTTGCGATCTGAATGGAAATTCAGGGAACCAAGCGCATATGCTTCTACAATGGGTCTACTTCGGTTATACTTTAAATATCACCATCTGTTGAGTGGTGTATTGGGGAGACAAGCAGGGCTGAAAATGGTTTGAATTGTCGAGCGCATTGGAACATATATAGATTTACATTCGAAGCTCCAGGATGTGATTGAGAGCAACCGCCCTCCACCAGGTTGGCCTTCATCAGGGATCAATGAAGTTTGAGGAAGTTGTCTGCGTTATAGGCTTGATCTTCCTCCCGTCTTGCATGGCTTGTCGTTTCTTGTTTCCCCAAGTGAGAAAGTAGGAATTGTTGGAAGAAGCAGTGCGGGAAAATCTAGCATGCTTAGTGCTTTATTTCGAATTGTGGAAATTGAAAGAGGAAGAATTATGATTGATGATTGTGATGTTGCTAAGTTTGGGTGGTGACTTGCGGAAGGTTCTTAGTATCATACCACAATCCCGATTCTTTTCTCGGTATTTAATGTTTTAAATCTCCATTTTTTTTTTTTTGGGTGTTTTCTCGATCTTTTGCACTAAAAATTTCTTCAAATAAATTGTATCATTCTAATTGGTGTGCTTGTTTATTTCACAAGGAAGCGTGCGGTTTAATCTTGATCCATTCGGTGAGCACAATGATCTTTGATCTTTGGGAGGCCTTAGAGAGGGCACATCGAAAGATGTCATCGGGGAAGAATTCTTTTGGTCCGGATCTTTGAGGTATAAACGTGAATTCTCTTCCTGAAATTTTTATCTTGCAATTATGAAACCAAAGCCAATGTTGTAATTATTCATCTACGAAATGAGGAAAGTAAGCGTTGAACAAGATGCAATTTTACTCATGTCCAAGTTTCGAGGGAGGAGAGAATTTCAGTGTTGGGACGAGGCAACTCTTAAGTCTTGCTCGAGTGTTGCTGCGCGGTCCAAGATTCTTGTTCTCGGCAAACAAGCTATGTTGATGTCCAAAGCGGATGCTCTTATCCAGAGAACCATCCGTGAAGAATTCAGATCATGTTCAATGTTGATCATTGCTCATAGACTAAACACCATAATTGTTGTGATCGCATACTTGTGCTTGATGTTTGGCAGGTATATACCTGGGAGGCATATTTCAGGATACCGAATCATTGTGTGAGTTTAATTTAGTTTTGTGTTCATTCATTAGTTAAGAACTTGCAACCTATCCTTCAGGGTTTTGGAGCATGATACGCGAGGTATTGCTATTAAGAGAGGAAAGTGCATTTGCAAGGATGGTTCAAAGTACAGGACGGCAAATGCTCGGTATTTACGAAGCATAGTATTTGAAAACAAGTCGGGCGAGAAGAGAGCAAGAAGCAAGACAAGCGAGGAGATGGTGGCTTTGTTCCCACTGGGCGAGGCTCTTTGCCACGATTTGCTCTTAGGTGTTAGTCTCACTTCTTCTCGGAATGACCTTCAAAGGCTGGATATCGCAGACGAGAATGTTATCCTCTGGAAAACGGAAGATGCGGTTCTAACAACTGAGGGGAGTTATAGGAGGAAAGTGTGTTAAAGATATAGATGAGTCTACACATCGAGTTATAGGAGGAAAGTGTGTTAAAGATATAGATGAGTCTCTACATTGGTACCAAGTTTCCAGAGAAGCATGGTGGTCACTTTCTGAGAATAGTTGAAGGTACACAATGTTCTTGCAAGCATACAACTTAATCCATAATAAGCTAACATGAAAACTTGCACAATCATAAGACCATTAGATTCTTTGAAGTTTTTAACAACTTAGTTGGGTGCTTTTCTGATAAATTTTTCTTTTTCTTTTTCAGGTCTTCTTTGTGATGGGCGGAGGTTGGGTCAATACGCTTCAAGAATTTGATGATGATTTTGAAGAAAGTCTTCTGGATTGGGACAATATTGGAAGTTAAAAGTATCATAGAGAAATTGCCGATTCTCGTATTCAAGTTTGCTTTACACCATGCTATTGAATAAAACATCATATTGTATACATTGTTTTAAAACCCGAACCGGAGGGCAATCTATTTTGCTGCCCAGGTCATGGGTCAACCGGTCTAACCGATTGGACCGATGATGTAAGCGACAATTTTATTTTTAAAAAATTACATAGTAATCCCTTAAATTTTAATATATTACAAAATTCCCTTAAAAAGATCAAATTAGTCTCTAAAATTTTTGCTTATTTCAAAAATGCACCAAAAAATTACCAATTAATCCTTGAACTTTTGACATATTTTCAAACACCCTTGTAAAACTAAAATTAACCCTTATAATTTTAAAATATTACAAAAACCCTCCTAAGACCTGAACCAGATCAGAGAAGCTGTCGAGTCTCGGTTGGACTGGCCGGTTCGGTCCGATTTTTAAAACAGAGATTGTATAGAGTAATTAAATTGTGCAATTGTAGTTGTAGAAACTAGCTAGTCATGCCCATTATCTTGGAATGTGACTTTTCATTGTAATGATGAACAAAATATTGAAAGTAAAACTTCTTACAATCATATCATGAGTCTCAATTTTGTAATGTAGCTTTAGACCATGTTATAAGGCTTTTGGTTGTAGTAATATTTTTCTCTAGTTGTTTAGTTAAATGGGAGAGGAAGAGGGCTAATATTCTCACATTTTTTTTTTTTTTGGTTATCGGGGTTGTTCAGGCCAATTTGTGCGTATCTCGATTAATCCTCTAAAGACTTGAAGTTAACGATTGGATAAACCCTTTAGCAGTCACCCTTATTAACAACCGAAGGGAATCGAATTCAAGACCTCTTAAGTAATACACCTAAGAGTCTTTATTGTCCTCTTATCTGACCACTTGGGGATGGTTAACATTCACATTTTGGTATCAACTAAAATGACAAAATCACATGCTTATGGGAGGGGAGAAGGGTGATAACAAAATATATCCCTATTAATTAATATAAGCAAAAATGTTTACTTGTATGCTTAAGATTAGTCAATATGTCAAAGGCAGGCCCTTTTTTGGGTTGCTTCCAGAACAAGTAATGTTTTACTTACAAAACATTTTAACTGAAAAATAGTGGCTGCATTACAGCAGGAGAGGAAGAATTGCCGGAAGGTCAATTAGGAAGAAGTGCAACAAATGTTTCAGGTGCATCTTTGTCCGGAGCATCTCCTTCATATATCAAGTAAACATCGATACGTAGTCGAAAATTATAAAGATTATATAAAAGAAATCAAATACTGAACAAAGAACAGTTACTATAATCCCCAGATTTTTGTCCAATCTAAGGCACTTTTGATCATCATTGACTACATGAATGTAGAGGAACAAAGGGTCCAATGTGATTGCAATCACAATGAATGTGAGACAAATCCAAATCCCAAGAGGCCCTTGTGAGTCAAAGGATTTTCTTCACTTGAAGCCAGTGTTTGGATATGTATTTTGGCACATCCCTAATGATTCTTGAGACTGAGTTTGTTTCATTTTTATAATCCCCTGGAACTTTCCCCACTGTACCTTCCTCTAGATTTGCGACCGAGACCGATCATAACACAAGCAATAATTTGTTCAAAGTTACCAAAAGAACATTTAAAAGCTGCGCAGCCAAAGGCTAACTACAAGTGGGCTCCGAGTTTCGGTCGTTGTAGTTTACAAGTATGAAGTGTACAAGAAAATCATGAAAATCGCTTACATGATGAACAATGCAAAGATCCACAAGAAGAAGCAAATTGTTGATTTCTGAAAATTTAGCTAGCCAATCTTCTTTTAGTTGCAGGATTTTAGACAATTCAGAATCTTAATGAGAAAATTAAGATCACGGTTATTATATAGTGGTTTTGAATTCTTTGTTAATTAGTTTCTTGGGCGTGGAAGGTAGGGTTTTGCTTTTCCAATTATTTTGGTGCTTTGCTAAAAGACTTAAACAATTCGGTCAACCAAAAAACACTTTAAATTTGCTTAGGTTTAGGATTCCAGCTAGATGAAGCACAAAAAAGAAGCTGAAAAATCATGGGACGGATAGTATACAGAAAGATTTAATTTTATTAAGGATTTCGTGACAAAATGGTCTAATACAATAACTGGTTTTCTAAACTACACCCATTTGAAAAATAATAAAAATTGACCCATTTTTAAATTGAAAGTACTAAGAATCCGCATTGACCTACCGACATAAAATTTAAGTAAAGCGGTCCCTCACTCAAGGGAAAAATAGCTTGTGTTATTATTTTACACTTCTAAGCAAAAAATAACCTGTTGGCTGTTTTATATCTTTACTTGTTGCTTTGTCATGCAATGTAATTTGTTACATTGAGCAATGAGCATAATTTTATACTTCTCATACAAAACTTGGCCTACTAAGACCAGGCATGTAAACCACAAGAACTGACCAATCTATAGTTCTTCACCATGGTCTCAGGCCTGCTTACTGGTGAGACAATGTTGGTTGTGTTCTCTTGGACGATCTGACATTCGGTAATGTTTTGTCGGCCACTAAACTCCATTTCTTGGGTAGACCTTCGCGAGTTCCTTCTTGTATGATGGCGGCGGCAAGCGTCTTGTATGATTCGAGCTGCCTGGGTGACCATAAAGTGATTCAAGTTCAATCCAGAAGAGCTGGAAAGCTGGTGCTTAATGAATACATTTTTCAAGTCATCCACCATAATAGTGAAAGCTTCAACTTCTACAAGTGCTTGAATAGTTCTAGTTGAAATAGGGAGGTTGGATAAAGAGGGATAACCCAGAGCCCAAGCAACAAGTTCCCCACCACAGAAGTCTCCATCTTGAAGAAAATGTTTTTTACTTCTGTTACCATCATTATCTTCGAGATTGTCAGTGTTCAAAGAGGCAGAACCTGTTGTTCTATCCTTGGAATTGTATGTCCATATTTTTCCTTGCACAACAAAGAGCATATCATCAATTGGGTCTCCCTCTCGAATAATGTGAGTCCGCTTAATGTAGAAAGCTGGCTTTACAAGATCATAAAAGGAGTCTAACATTGCTTCATTTAACTTATTAAACTCCTCTACCTTGATAAACATTCAAGAATAAGAATGAGAAGACTTCTGAAACTGAGCTATTATTTGTGTAGATTGAAATCTGAAGGTGAATTACATCTACTGTGACGAGGAACTCACTTTCTTTAGAAGGTCTAAGCAGAGTTCGCGTTTTATGTTCTTTCTGAGGACCTTGGGAAGATTATTGAGCAATTTTCTACATCAAGGCCACTGGTTTCTCGCCATAAGTATCTCTGGTATTTCTTAACTTGTTCTTGGAGATTCCTAGAGAGCTTTCGGAAGGGCATCCATTGGTCTATCTCTAGCCCTTTTAGTCTCATCTCTTCGATCTTGCATCTCCGGATCGCAGATATATCTGTTCCAAAAGAACCATATTTTATAGAAATTAAACTTGACCATGCTTCATCTTAAGCATATAAAAAATAATTGAGAAATGAAAAGCAAAAAAAATATAGACCAACCTGCATATTACCAGTGAGAAAGAGAAACAACACCAGGCCAGAGATGGTAATTGAAATTGCAGATAAGTTATCCAAAACATAAGTACTAGCTAGAAGATTTTGACCAAAAGAACTGCCAAAAAATGAATATAGTTGTAAAATTTCAAAGCATTAATTTAAAAAAAAAAAAAAAAAAAAAAAAGGAACCAGGACTAGAGCAATGCGGGGGCTGAAATTGAAGGAAACAAAAAGAAAATACTTCACCATCCCAAAAATAAGAAAAGTATATATCATATAAAACAAACCTAAGGTTTTGCAGGCCCCAACGAAAACAATGCAAGAACTTTTGGGGAAAATCTGTCACCTCTACTATACCAAACTGAAGAGCATCATTAAATATTCCAAAATCATATAAAGTTGTATTTTGAGTTTTTGTAGGGCAAAAGTTTAGAAATGTGTAGTCTCCTAAATTGTCATCACAGTAAAAAGAACCATAATGGCATCTGGTACGATTTATGCAAGCTTTATTCCAAAGATACACTCTCGACTATGGCAAAAAAGTACCATAAGGCTCCAAATACCTAAAAGACCAGTGAGTTAGTCATGATCAGAACGATATGCCAAATTGATAAACAATTGTATGCCTAGTACAATATATTAATTTCTGACTCGACTAAAACTTGGTAAAGCAGTTGCAATTAAATGCAACAAGAAGCTAAAGACATTAAGAATCATGCGAGCAATAGGTAAAATTCAACTTAAATGACCAAAGAAACATGTAGAGAAGAAGATTGAATGCGCTTTGAGCCATGCATCTGCAAGTTTGCTGAAGTCCTTGTAGCTTTGGTAAACAATGGGTAAATTTTGATAAGCCTGGGCACATATTGAAAAAGAACAGAAAATTTCAACAACTTCATTGCAATAAAAGATTCGAGCGTCTAATTGTTGGAATGATAATTAAGATCACAACTCGCGAACATTAGCGAATTTAGAGTTCATAAAAGATACTAGTTGCGAACTTGCAATCTTGAACAAAATACTATGAAGAAAGATAATTACTTGTATGATAATGACCGTTTTAAGTATCCAACAAGTGGAGGTAGGAAATAACTCACATAACATTGTAATCCTCATCACATAGAAAACTTAATGTATAACACATTCTGCTTTACCTGCGGTAAGGGAAGAATGGCGAGAAGTTCCACTAGGAAGCAGCAAAGCAAATGTTTCCTTGCATTTTTCTGTCAATCATCTCCTCCACAGTTTGACCAAGGAGCAAAAACGTTCGTACACATGCGGATGATGATATAAATTATATAAAAGAAGTCAAAGACATAACACAAAACACTGTTCAAAGTGTTGGAGTTGTCGACTACTTCAGCATTAATAGGTAACGGTGAGCAGGCGGGGGTCTCGGGGCGCAGCCCCGTATGAGTCGGTTTTGGGCTTTTCCATGTATGACTCTGTAGGATTTCTTTTAAGTTACTAATTCTTTTTTGGGTTGGGCTTAGGAATAAGAATCCTTGTAAAACTAGGTTTAATCGCTTAAACCTAGTATATAATCATACTTTTCTCTTGTTATGCATGAGAGAGCAATTCATTCATTGTAAACGAGAGAGGTGAGACATATTGCAATAATATTGACTCAGTTGTACGTAGCCCACATTGAGTGAACCAGGGTAAATCGCGCGTATTATTTTCTTTGTTTACTGTTTGTTTTGTTTTACTATTATATTTTGTTCCTGTTGTTGTCTCTACTTCGTTCACAAAGTAGTGATATTTTGCTTGAAACAAATATTTTTGATTATGATGGAAGCTGTGAACTGGCGGTAAAAGAGCAGAATTTGAAGTCTGGAGGCAGGTCGGGAGCAGTTCACGTAGCTGGTCTGTAGGCATGCCGAAGTGATATATTTTGGTGAGTTCAACTTGCATTTGGCTGCCAACTTTATATCAAATTAATGTGATGTAATCAGAGTTGCTAAGAATGTATGGTTAAGAAGTTATTTTGGACTAAAATATGTTTTAAGATTAGGTACAACAGTATGTCTGTTTGTATATAAAAACTCTGCTGTATTTTTTCTACAATACATTGAACCAATACAAGTTCTTCCTCTCTCTGGTTTTTCCTCCTTTTCTCTCCCGTATAACCACATTTGCATGCTCAAATAACCAACAACTGGTGTTAGAGCTCTACTTTGATCTTAAGGGGCCTGCAAAACCTTCAGCTTGGCACTCACTCAATCAATCCTCACCACACCCAAAACCAGGCTTCATGGTAGCAAGTTCAGCTTCACTCTTGCCTCCAATCTTGAATGGAGAATAGTACCATATGTGGGCTGTTAAGATGAAGGCTTACTTGAGAGGTCAGAGTCTATGGTAGTATGTAGAAGAAGAGAAGCAGCCGCCACAGTTGGGACCAAATCCAACCCTAAATCAAATAAGACTCCATGAAGAAGAGACTACAAAAGCTCTAAGAGCTCTGGCCCATTTACATGCTGCAGTCACCAATCAAGTCTTCACAAGAATAATGGCTTGTGAGACAACAAAGGAAGCTTGGGACAAACTTAAGGATGAATTTGGAGGGAGTAGCCAAACTAGAAACATGCAAGTCTTGAACCTAAGGAGAGAGTTTGAGACATTGAAAATGCAAGAGCCTGAAGTGGTTAAGGAGTATGTAGATAGATTAATGAATGTGGTTAACAAGGGGAAGAGATAATTGTTAAAAGAATTGTAGAGAAGGTATTGGTAAGCCTGCCTGAGAGGTTTGAATAAAAAAATCTCCTCTTTGGAAGATTCCAAAGACTTGTCTCAAATTACCTTAACCGAACTTGTTCATGCTCTTCAAGCTCAAGAGCAAAGAAGAAAGCTGAGGCAGGAGGACAATGGTGAAGCTGCATTGGTCGTCTAGCAAAAGAGCAAGCCAACTCAAGGAGGAAACAAGAGGTTCATAGGAGAAAAAAGAGGAAAGGAAAGAGTAAGCAGTCAGTGGAACAAACCAGCATGTTTCAAGAGTTTTGCACCATGTTCCCACTGCAAAAAGAAGAACCATGCAGAGAACAAGTGTTGGTTCAGACCAAATGTTCAATGCAGGGCATGTAAGCAACTAGGCCACATTGAAAAGGTCTGAAAAAAAAAAAACCACAGTAAGCACAGACAGCTAAAGATCTACAACAGAATTCATAATCTGAGTAGCTGTTTGTGGCATCTTGCTATGTTGTTCAGTTTAATTCTGGAGCTTGGCTGATTGATAGTGGATGTACAAACCATATGACACTTGATCTGGAGAATTTTGTGAAGCTGGATCAAGCATACTAGTCAAGTGTAAATGTGGGAAATGATGAATTTGTGAAGGTTAAAGGCAGGGGAGATGTGGTTGTGCAAACCTTGACAAGTACAAAAATTATCTCTAATGTGTTGTTTGTTCCTGAAATCAACCAAAATCTGCTTAGTGTAGGTCAAATGCTTGAAAGAAATTACATCCAACACTTTGAAAACAAAACCTGCACAATATTAGACAATGAAGGAAATGTGATGATGCATGTTAAAATGGTGGGGAAGAGCTTCCCGGTTGAACTCTAAAAATCAGAATTTCATGCTATGACAGTGAATTCAGATGACACAGACCTATGGCATAAAAGATATGGTCATTGCCATTATGCTGGCCTTAGGCAAATGAAACTTAAAGATATGGTACATACCTTACCCGAAATGGAAGAGAAAAAAGGCTTGTGTAGAGTATGCCAAATAGGGAAGCTTAGCAGACCAACCTTTCCAACAAACCAGGCCTGGAGAGCTACTAAAAGATTCCAATGATGCACACTGATGTGTGTGGACCAATGCAGACCCCATCCCTAAGTGTATCCAGATATTTCACTTTGTTTATTGATGATCATTCAAGAATGACTTGGGTTTACTTCCTAAAGCAAAAAGGAGAAGTTGTTGCTGTGTGTAAGAAGTTTAAAGCTCAAGTTGAAAACCAAGCTGGTGTAAAGATCAAGGATGTGAGAAGTGATAATAGGGGTGAATACACCTCAAGTGAGTTTGAATCAACATGCAAGGAGGCTGGAATATGACATCAATTTAGCTGTCCCTACACTCCTCAACAAAATGGAGTGAGTGAGAGAAAAAATAGGACAGTGATGGAGATGTCAAGATGCTTGTTGGTTGAAAAAGGGCTGCCGACGGAGTTGTGGGCAAAATCAATCAATACCAGTGTGTATCTATTGAATAGGCTTCCAACCAAGGCTTTAAAAGATCAAACTCCATTTGAAGCATGGTATGGAGTTAAGCCTCAACTGGACCATCTTATAGTCTTTGGGAGTATATGTTATGTGCTCATACTAGCCATCAAAAGATCAAAGCTTGATGACAAGGCAAAGGCTGGAATTCTGGTTGGTTACAACCTCCAATCCAAGGCATACAGGGTCTACATTTCGGAGCCTAAAAAGGTTGTAGTTTCAAGGGATGTAAAGGCTAATAAGAGGTCAGTGTGGAATTTGGAAGAGAAGAAAATTCAGGATGATCCACGGCCACAACAAAGAGAGCAAGTTGCTTACCAAGTTGATGGGGAAGATTCTAATGTAGAAGAAGAAGTATGAGTTAGAGGAACCAGACCTCTTGTTAAGATTTATGGGAGATGCAATGTTGCAATGCTTGAACCAGCATCCTATCATGAAGCAACCAAATCAGAGGAATGGAGGCTTGCTATGCAGGAAGAGTTGTCCATGATAGAAAAGAATGGAACATGGGAGCTTATGGAAAGGCCAACTGAGAGAAAGGTGATCCAGGTAAAGTGGATCTTCAAGAAAAAATTGAACCCTGATGGTTTAGTTTTGAAGCACAAAGCTAAGTTAGTTGTGAAAGGCTTGCACAACAACATGGTGTAGATTTTCAAGACACATTTGCTCATATTGCTAGGCATGATACAATCAGGTTAGTCCTTGGTTTGACAACTCAATTCAAGTGGAAAGTTTATCAAATGGATGTCAAATCAGCCTTCTTGAATGGTTGGCTAGAGGAAGAGATATTTGTTGAACAACCTGAGAGACACGAAGTCAAAGAGAAAGAAGACCAGGTCTACTTACTGACGAAGGCCTTATATGGCCTAAAACAAGCTCCAAGAGCTTGGTACAACAGAATCAATGACTACCTAGTCAGCCTAGGTTATGCAAGGAGCCTAAATGAGCATACTTAATTTTGTATGTGAAGAAAGCCAATGAAGATGTGATCATGGTTTCCTTATATGTAAATGATTTGCTGGTGACAGGAAACAAATTCAAGTTGAAGAGTTCAAGAAGGAAATGCACAAAGAGTTTGAGATGACTAATTTGGGAGAGATGACCTATTTTCTTGGAATGGAAATCCATCAATCTCAAGATGGCATTTTTATATGTCAAAAGAGATATGCTAATGAGATGCTGAAGAAGTTTGGGATGGATGAATGTAAGTCGGTTGCCACACCTTTGGTGCAAAATCAAACAACTGTAAAGAGGATGGGAGCGACAGTGGATGAGACATATTATAGAAGGTTGATTGGGAACTTCTGGTATTTAACAGCAACAAGACCTGATCTCATGTTTGCCACTAGTCTCTTATCAAGATTTATGAGTAAACCAAGTGAGGAGCATCTTAAAGTAGCCAAGAGAGTGTTGAGGTTCATCAGAGGAACTGCAGATCATGGAATCTGGTTCAGGAAATCTGAAAATTTCAGATTGATAGGCTATTCAGATAGTGATTGGGGAGGCTCTTGTGATGACAGGTGGAGCACTTCAGGGTATGTTTTCCTACTGAATTATGGAGCCTTTTGCTGGTCTTCCAAGAAGCAAGAAATAGTGGTTCAATCCACTACAGAGGCTGAATACATATTAGCTACTGCTGTAGTAAATCAAGCCATATGGTTGAGGAATTTGCTTGCTAATATGGAGGTAAAACAGTGTGAGCCTACTAAAATATTTTGTAATAATCAATTGGCTGTTGCAATGGCAAAGAATCCAGACATGCATGGTCGAAATAAGCACATCAAAATCAAGTTTCATGCAATGAGAGAGGTTGAGCAATGCAAGAAAATCAGATTGACACACTGCAGGGGAGAAGTGCAATTGGCTGACATCTTTACAAAGTCCTTATGTAATTCCAAGTTTGAAGACCTGAAACTTAAACTTGGTGTCTCAAGCAAAAATATCAAGGAGGAGTGTTCACAAGAGTGATATTTTGCTTGAAACAAATGTTTTTGATTATCTTGGAAGCTATGAACTGCGGTAAAAGAGCGAATTTGAAGTCTAGAGGCTGAGTCGGAGGCAGTTCACGAGCTAGTCTATAGGCATCTTTGAAGTGATATATTTTGGTGAATTCAGCTTGCATTTGGCTGCCAACTTTATATCAAATTAATGTGATGTAATCAGAGTTGCTAAGAATATATGGTTAAGAAGTTATTTTGGACTAAAATATGTTTTAAGATTAGGTACAACAGTATGTCTATTTGTATATAAAAACTCTGCTGTATATTTTCTGCAATACTTTGAACCAATACAAGTTCTTCCTCTCTCTGTTTTTTCCTCCTTTTCTCTCCCGTATAATCACATTTGCATGCTCAAATAACCAACAAACACTAGCTGTAATCCCCAATGTTTTGTCTAATCCAATGCATTTTTTAAGATCATTGATCACATTAATGTAAAAAAACAAAGGATCCAATGAGATTGCAATCACACACAAAATAAGACGAATCCACTTCCCGAATGGCCCCTTGTGGATCAAGGATTTTCTTCACACAAAGCAAATGTTTGATCACCATCTTCTGATATCTAGATTTTGGTAGTTCTCTAGTGCTCCTAGACCCTTGAATTTCAACATCGAATTTGGCCCTCTTTGGAGCTCCACCTAAAGCCGAGACTGTTTTATTTCTAAGTTCTCCGAATATTTTCTTGTTGCACCTTCCTCTAAATTCAAGTCCACAGACTGAACAAAGAATAAAGTCAGTTTGAAGCTCGATTCTGGCTATATCCATATGCATTAACCATTAAAAGAACATTGCCATTGAAGAATTAAAATAAATAAATAAATAAAAAGCATTTTAAAGAGCTCAATCAAATGCTTAATACATAATTTACTTTTCTTCAACTAGTCCAGACCTAGGCCATGAAAATGTGATCTAGGCTAAAATGGCTGTTTCAAGTACATTATGTAGCAATATAATAAACAATCAATTACATGTTAAAATTTTTTGAAGAAGAAAACCTTTGATTTCTACAAATTTGGCTAGGCAACCTTCCTTACATAGTAAATTTATGAATAAAATTGTGAAGTGTGTTTAGGTTTCTTGGAGGTCAAGTAAGGGTAATGGTCCTCCAAATTGTATTGTGGGTCAAAGACTTTTCTTAAGTCATAAGAAACTTAGGGTATTCCAAGTAGATCAGCTCCAAAAAAGAAGTTCAAAGTGGTCAAAAGACTATTAGAAATGAAGATTCCATTTTTTCGTTTTTCCTTTGAAAGCTCTTTGAAATTTTTAGTTCTCATACATGAGAATGATTTATTCACTAAATAAAGGAAAAAATGAAAATTTTATCACCAATTGAAATCACTAACTAAAGAAATCCTTTATACAGCTTTCTTTCAATGCCTATAAACTCATGAGAATGCGAAGGCTCAAAGAAAAAAATAGCTAATGTTAATAATTTGAATTCTGCATATTTCTTGTAAAATCTTGTCGAAGTCATCGAAACCACATAAAGGAGAAAGGTGCAGCAATTATTGTGTCATCATTTAATGTCATCGACTCACGTTACTCGTTATTGACAAGCATGTGACTAAGTCACAGACTTGGTCCCTTTCAGCAAAGTTGTTTAAGTGCTTGCTTTGAAACAATCCTTAGCGTTTGTTATTGATAATAGGAGTTTTCTTAACTCTCATTCTGAGTAATAACCAAAACCACCAGTATCGAGCAGTTTAGAGTTCATAATCGGCAAAAAAATTTCTTTACGCCCGAGCTCATGTGCATTCAATCAATGAGGACTAACCACATCAACCTATATGATTTGCACGCATCTTGGTTGGTCGCACATGCACCCAATAGGAAGGATTTGCTCACATAACTGATATACAATTATACGTATACAAGACCATGTTTAATTTGAAGCAAGTAGATATATACTCCTAATGATTATGACTAATGCAAATATAGAGCAAGTGCTTTATAAGTTAAGATCATGTAGACAGACATCTAGTGTGAAAGATGTTAAAGACCAACCCTCGCCCATTACAAAGTCCAAATTGTTAGCCCAAGGAAAATGAAAACTTGGTCCATTTTACCTTAACCTAAGACAATAGGAACTTTTCTAAAATGTGTAAAGAAGATTTTTTTTTTTTTTTTGGGAAGACTGTAGGAGTTGTTTGGACTGGCTAAAGTATGTGGCAGTGATTATTTATCCATTTTTTTAATATTTTGTGGTAGTTGGTTGTATTTTGAGAACGCAATCATCTCCCCTTTCCAATTTCGGCCGAGGCTTTTGAGTTGTAGAAAAACAAAAGGAAAACAAGGAATGCAGTAAGCTTTTGGATTCTTTGTTCAAGTGTGGTGTTTTTGAGTGGTATAGAAATGTTTTAATATACATGCTTGAGTCAACATTTGGTATCAGAGCAGGACAACTAGGGACCCATTTGGTGGAAATATCTTGAGTCGTGAGGAGTTTGGTATTTTGCAAGTTTGTTGATCAATCTTGTTCGGTATTGTCAAAGTCTTGTTGGCATGATGGGTGACCTTCAAGTAGTTGGAGGAGTCAAGAAGCTCAACAACGATAATTACGACAAGTGGGCGAGTTGTATGGAGTCTTACCTATAAGGTCTTGACCTTATAGGTAAGACTCCATACAACTCGCCCACTTGTCGACCTTTGGGAGGTTGTTGGTGGTAATGAAGTTACACAGCCAGAAGAAGACGCAAATGGCGTTTTGTGTAAATGGAAAATCAAACTAGGTAAGCCAATGTTTTCCCTAACGACCACAATTGAAGATGAAATTTTGGAGCATGTTTGGTAAGCAAAAACACTGAAAGAAGCATGGGACACATTCATCAAACTTTTTTCAAGGAAGAACGATACATGACTACAACTTCTCGAAAACGAGCTATATTAGTTGCGCAATGCGATATGACGATTGCTTAGTATTTCCACAAGGCAAAATCTATATGCCGCGAAATTTCTACATTAGAACCAAATGTTGTTATTGGGGAAACCAGAACAAAGAGAATAATTGTTCATGGCCTAAGGCTTGAATACCGAAGTTTTGTTGCTATTGTACAAGGATGGTCGACTCAACCTTCACTTGTTGGAAAACTTGCTTGTTGGTCAAGAAGCTATGGCTAAGCAAATGGCAGGAGTCTCGTTGAAGGGTGAGGAGGAAGCACTCTATATCAACAAAAGCAAAAGAAACTTCGAATAGCACATTGGAGGCAGATCTAAAAAGGATGGTGACAAGGCAAAAAGTCATCAAGGAGAGGGAGGCTCTCATCCAAGGGGAGCTTCAAAGAATCATGACAACAATAAAAGATTTGAGGGCAAATGTTACAACTGCGGCAAGAAGGGACACATTGCAAAAGATTGTTGGTCCAACAAAAGGCCCGCTGAGAGCAATGCTGCTACTTCCAAACCAAAGGAAAAATGCGAAGATGAGTGAGATGTCGAAGCATCTTTTGTTGTGGAAGAGGAGGAGTTAGCTCTTGCAGTAATGATGGCTGAGCAGATTGACTATGAGAATGATTAGATTGTCGACTCAGACTACTCAAATCATATGACGGGTGATAAACATAAATCACAGAGTCTATCAAAATACAAGGGAAATCATGTTGTGGTGACAGTTGATAATTCAAGATTACCGATTGCTTACATTGATAAGACTATAGTTGCGCCCTGGTATAGTCCTAATCAAATGTCACATCAAGATGTTTACCATGTTCCAAGTATGAAGAAAACCTACTATCAGTGGTGCAATTGACATCAATAGGCTACTATGTCTTGTTCGATCCACAAGATTTGAAGTGTATCATGACCTCAAAATCTCAAAAAAGTTGACGATGGAAGGACAACGACTGGAATTAGTTTACGTGATGTCAACAGAGTCTGCATATGTTGATAAGACAAGAAGGAACGAGATAGTAGATTTATGGCACATGTAGTTGTGTCATGTTAGCTTTTCTAAGCTAAACATGATGATGAAGAAATCAATGTTTAATGGTCTTCCTCAGCTTGATGTGAGAACAGATACGGTATGTGCATGATGCCAGTATGGTAAAGCACATCAATTAGCATATGAGGAATCGAAGTTTAAAGCAAAGGAACTGCTAGAGTGAGTACACTCTGATATGTTTGGACCTATCAAGCAACAATCAGTTGGTGGAATGCGGTACATGGTGACATTCATTAATGACTTCTCCAGGTATGTGTAGGTTTTCCTTATAGAAGAAAATGTTGAAACACCAGCCAAACACATGCAATAAAATAAACAGAAAAGTAAATAAATAATACTTGATTTACCTTAGTTCGTTCCGATTAAGGAATTACATCCAGCATTCAAAAAGAGATCTTGTATTAAGTTTTAAAACACTGCAACAATTACACTCTTAATGACGGTAGCACACTCTCTATTTTCTTGTAACCTAAGTTTCTCACTGTTACATTATATAATAGAAAAACCTTACCCCATTTGGGCCTACCTGAATCTAATCTGATCCAAGCCCAAATATTAGTAAAACAATAACAAGTCCAATTATTAATTGGATTTACTGTGCCTGCGTAGGGGCAAGACCATGCAAAGTATGAACCATATCCAACAGAAAAGTCTGACACATTCTCAAAGTTTAAAGAGTTCAGAGATACAATTGAAGTAGAAATGGGAAAGAAGATCTATTGCTTGCGCACAAACAGTGGGGGAGAATATGGCTTAGGTGAATTCTCTCGGTACCTACGAGAATGTCGAATACATCATCAATACACTTGTGCCACCACACCACAATAGAACGATGTAGCCGAAAGAAGGAACCGGCATCTTGCAGAAATTTGTTAGACTATGTTACATGCTAAAAACATACCGAAAAGGTTTTGGGCTGAAGCAATGAGGACTGTAGCCCTTGTGATCAACAAACTTCCTCAACAGAGGTTAGGATTTGTTTCACCCTTTGAGAAATTATGGGATATGAAACCTACAGTTAGTTACTTTCGAGTATTCGGCTGTGTATGTTATGTATTTGTACCTGATCATTTGCGTAGCAAGTTTGACAAGAAAGTTGTTAGATGCATCTTTGTAGGATATGACAACCAGAGAAAGGGGTGGAAATGTTGCGATCCTATAACTGGAAGATGTTACATATCATGAAATGTGGTGTTTGATGAAGCGTCTTCATGGTGGTCCTTAGAAAAGGAGTTAGTAACAGACTCAAAGGAATTTAAAGACAAGCTGTAAGAAGAACATGCATGAAGAGTGGTGGAAATGAAGATTGAAAGCATGAAAGGTTGGATGCATAGGATACAAAAATTTCAAACCAAAAGCAAGAAACTTATATCTTTTCCTTTGCTTAAGGTTGATGAAGCCAAGACTCAAAATGATGAGACCTCCACACTTTAACACCACCTTGAGAGAGTTAGAGAGTGGCCGTGGCTTAGAGAGAGAGATTTTAGTCTGCTTTGAGTGAACAAAGTGAATAATGAACTAAAATACAACCATTTGCATTTATATATACTTGGGCAATTTTTGCAATTAGTTGTTTTTCATTTCCATGCCTCAATAAAATCTTATTTTAAAAGGAGCCCACGAATTTATTATTTTACCCTTTGAATAATCAATATTATTCAAGGGCCCATGTAAACTAAATTAGTTTACATTAACAACCCATAAATTTACCCTTTTACCCTTTAACCATTAAAAGGTTATTTTCGTTCATCTCATTAATCTTAATGCTTTAAGATATAATAATTAAATATAATTAATTATTGCTTGACCATTTGAACCCTTAAAATGTCACAAACAATTTTCTATGTAACTATTACCATATAAATCCCGTCATTATCCTCGGAAGGTGCTAGCCCTCTTCGGATAATCATTTCTCTCTCTCATCCTTCTCTAACTTCTCAAGGCTATTGGTGTGACCATGTAGGTCCACCGTTGATTAGCCATGAGCCAGTTCTAGATGAATCCGAAAACCTATCCGGAGGCCCAACGACTATGGTAAACATCTAGCAATGTGACATAGTCCCTAAACCACGATAAGAAATAATTCATCGAACCCATTTCAGATCATATGTACCATGCAGGTAAAGTCCCTCTATTGATATATCCCAATCGAGCACGGATTCATAGAATGTCAAAATCCTAAACTCGATCTTCTATCGAATCGTCGATCAATATATCCGGAACTCCTCATCACAAACTTGCTTTTGTATGACCAATAATAGACTCTGGCCAAAGATTCTGATTTTTGAAATTTATCGACGTTCGACCAAGAATTCAAATCTGAATGGAGTCAGCGGTACTCCTAATCCTATATTTCCAAGTCAATGGATCCCTTCTTGACCATCGTTGGTTTTCGCATATGAACAACACATGACCAAATAGGCTTTATCATATAAAACATGACTAGTCTCGTACTTATACACCGTATGAACCATATGCATCCGTATCAGATCGAACCACAATGTCTTAAGTCAAAGGGCTACATCATGCACTGGTATAACCAAACGATAAATCATTGACTACATGCTTTTCTAAGTGATTTGTCGTTATTCAGTCACGTTTGAAAAACAGTTCACCAACCGCTAATCCATACCAATGCCCCAATGACATGACTATCATCGTCATCCGTACGTATATCAATTCATGATATCCTTCGGAAGCATCCAATATGCCTACTATGCAATACAGTTGCCCAAATTATATTGCTTCCGTAGGGAACCCTTTTGATAATTCACTTACTGATTGAATGAATCATCTAGACAATTCATATACGTACTTTATTTTAAATGCATGATTAAATAAAGGAAGCAATTTATATATATGAATTGAAGAACTCTTTCTTCTATTATTTATGATATATAGATACAAGACAAAATGCTCTGAAACTGACAACACGAATGGTTTCTAGGGCATACACTAATGTACACTAACACAAGCTACAGCAGAGGTTTGGGGAGCAAACTGCTTTAATCTGATCAAGTTCAGACGAAAGTGAAGATTCATGCAATGGGGATAATGTTGGGGAAACTCAAAATCCTTGGCAAACTAGAGTGTACCAACATCCAAATGAAGAAGGTGAACCTAGTGTAGTGGAAATATCAACTCCACTATCACAACTCAAAAGGTCAACTAAAATACGCAAACCAAATCCCAAATACACCAACGTAACCATAGTAGAAGGAGTAATTACAAGAGAAGTTGAGATATTTGAAGAAGCATCGCAGAGTTTTGAGTGCATTAACACTATGGGAGAAGAAATCTATACGCTAGAGCAAAATCAGACTTGGGATGTGGTGCCAAAGCCAAGAGATGTGAAACCCATATCCTGCAAATGGGTTTATAAGATAAAACACCATCTAGATGGATCAATTGAAAGATACAAGGCTTGATTGGTGGCTTAAGGTGTCTCTCAATAGTACGGATTAGATTACGATCAAACGTTTAGTCCAATGGCAAAGCTTACAACTGTATGAGTCCTACTTGCACTTGCAGCCAACAAAGATTGGAACTTGTAGCAAATGGATGTGAAGAACACCTTTTTGAATGGGGAGTTGGATCGAGAGATATATATCATTCAACCAAGAGGTTTTGAGAACCAAGATCATCTTAATTATGTTTATAAGTTGCGGAAGGCATTTTATGAATTGAAGCAAGCACCAAAAGCATGGTGTGGCAAGATTGCTGAATTTCTCACTCAAATTGGTTATTCAATAACACCTGCAGATTCAAGTTTATTTGTCAAAACTAATGGAGGGAAACTAGCTATCGTGTTTGTATATGTGGATGATTTGGTTATCACTAGAGACGACATTGAAGATATTTGTCGAACAAAAGAGAACTTGTCAGTTCACTTCCAAATGAAAAAATTTGGACAACTCAAGCACTTTCTTATACTAGAGGTTGATTGCACAAATGTAGGGATATTTCTCAGTCAACAGAAACGTGCCAAAAATTTGTTGAAGAAATTCGGAATGCTTGAATGCAAACCAATCTCGACACCAATGGAACTGAATGCCAAGATGTGTGCCCATGGAGGCAAAGACTTGGATGATGCGACGATGTATCGACAATTGGTACGTAATCTGATTTACTTGACCTTGACTCGACCTAATATTTCTTATGCAGTTGGTGAGATGAGTCGGTACATGCAAAGTCCAAAGAAGTCTCATTTGGAAGCAGTTCGGCAGATATTGAGATATGTAAAGAGTACAATTGATTATGGTCTTTTATATAAGAAAGGTGAAGACTGTAGACTAATTGGTTATTGCGACGCTGACTATGCAGGAGATCATGACACCAGAAGATCAACTACCGGGTACATGTTTAAGCTTGGTTCTTGAATGATTTCTTGGTGTAGCAAGAGACAAACAACAATATCATTGTCAACCACAGAAGCCGAGTACCGAGCAACAACTATGGCAGCTCAAGAGAGTACATGGCTTCTACAACTGATCAATGATCTCAATCAACCACAAGACTATGTAGTTCCATTGTTTTGTGATAACCAGTCAGCAATTCGCTTAGCAGAGAATCTAGTTTTTCATTCAAGAACTAAACATGTGGAAGTGCACTATCACTGTACCAGAAAAAAGGTTTTGCAATAAGAGATTGAGATGAGGCAAATCAAACGGATGATCAAGTTGCAGACTTGTTCACAAAAGGTTTGAGTACTGGGAAGTTCAAAAACTTTTGTTGTCAACTTGGCATGGTGTAGAGAGAAGAGTGAAAAGTGGTGTTGAGAGGGAGTGTTAAAGATCAACCCTAGCCCATTACAAAGTCCAAATTATTAGCCCGAGGAAAATGAAAGTCTGGTCCATTTTACCTTAACCCAAGACAATGGGAATTTTCCTAAAATGTGTAAAAAAGATATTTTTTTTTTTTTTTTAAAGGCTATAAGAGTTATTGGGACTAGTAAAAATATGTGGCAATGACATGAAGACCCCCTATTGAAGTGGGTTGGGGATTGTGAGAGCTAAGGATTGGAATAAGGCAACCATGTTGAGACATGTTTGGAATCTTAATCAATTACGTAATGGCTTCGGATGGGTTGAATGGATCAAAGCAACCTAATTGGCAAGGAAGAGCTTTTGGGATATTCCTATACCTTCAGATGCTTCTTGGGCTTGTAGGAGCATTTTGAAGCTTAGAAGGGAAGCTAGAGAGCACATCAAAGCCATCATCGGAAATGGTCAAGCAACTTATGTTTAGCATGATAATTGGCACCCAAGAAGCCCTCTCAAGGATAGATATGGCAGCCACATTGTGTATGATTCGAGGCTACATCATCTTGCTAAGGTGTGTGAGATTTGGGATGGGACAAGGAGGAGATGGCCAACGGCTAATTCTTGGGCTTTGATGGACATGAAGGATTCTATCGACTTTGATCCAAAGGAGGGCGAGGGCGAAGGTGAGGACGTGGTTGTTTGGAAGCCTAATGCATTCGATAAGTTCTCTATAAAATTGGCTTGGGAGGTTACTCGTGTGCACCAACACCCAGTGGAGTGGCATCACCTTGTATGGTTCCCAAAAGCTATTCCACAACACTCCATGATCATGTGGATGGCATGTAAGGATCGGCTTTAGACCAAGGATAAACTAATGAGGTATGCAATAGCTTCTAGTAATGTGTGTTGTTTTTGTAATCATGGGCAAAAAACAATTGATCATCTCTTTTTTGCTTGTCCTTTCACCCAAAGGATTTGGAACCAAATCCTTGAGCTCTCTTCTCTTGGGTATGTCACCCGGCCTTGGAACGATTATGTTAAGCACATAGCTAGTAGGTGGAGGAAAAATAAGCTAAAGTACTCTATAGGGAAGCTAAGTTTGGGAGCCACTGTTTACTCTATTTGGAGAGAGAGGAATAGCCAAATTTTTTGTGGGGAATGCAAGGATGCACATACTCTATACAACTCCATCAAGAATGTGGTGAGGGAGAGAGCTATGTACCTTAGCAAGATCATAAAGGATACATGCAATAGAAGACTTGCCGAGAAATGGGGTCTCCCCACGTCTATTTTTAAAACATCCCATGTGAGCTAATTATATAGTTTGTTGTTATGTGATGGGTTTTTTGTCGTGTAAGCGGATTTGGTTATATGACATCCCGGCGGGTGATTGTGCTAGAAAATGCTACTTTGGCAATTGGAAGACTTGGGGTGTTGATCTAGTGCTTTGTCTTTGTGTCATTAACTGGCCCTACCTTGTTAATGTCAATGTTTATGGAATTCTTCTCGTTAATGCTTATGCATATAGGTTTTGTATTCTGATACTTTTGAACCTAACCCAGGGCATGTCCTATGATAGGTGGGATTCATTATATTCTTTAATCTCTGCTTAGTTCTATTCCTTTGACAAGAGGAATGGGAAAAAGAGAAGATTAGGGGTAGACTTAGATAGTATCATTCTTTTGCTCCTAACCCAGGGCTTGTTCTGAGGTAGGTTGGCCGACTTTTAGGCATTTTGTATATTCTTTCCCCTTTCTATAAAAACTTACTTACCCAAAAAAAAAAAATAATAATAAATAAATAAAAATGTGGCAAAGATTGTTTTTCCATTTTTAATATTTTGTGGTAGCTGGTTGTATTTTGAGAATTGTAATCATCTCCCCTTTTTGGTTGAGGCTTTTGCGTTGTAGAAAAACAAAAGGAAAACAGGGAATGCAGTAAGCCTTTGGATTCTTTGTTCAAGTGTGGTGTTTTTGAATGCTGTAGAAATGTTTTAATATACATGTTTGAGTCAACAAAACATTCTACCTTTACTTGATGAAACCTGAAAGAAAGGTCTGAATCGTCAATTTGGCGTTACAACACAGTTTCCTTCTTTTTAATGCAGTGACAGACACAAAAGATTAAGAAATTTCTTGACACTCAGTTTGCCTCAGCTGTGCCTTCCTCTTCACTCAAGACAGAAACCTGCAAAAAACATGAAAGATGATCAATTTATGCTTGTGTCCATATGCATCCTTTAAACGTACCAATCAAGCTATAAAATATACAAAATAGCTCACCTGAAGGCTACCTACAAGGTCTTTAATATTCTCTTCAACTGGTGCAAAATTACTGAATTTCATGAATACCATATAGCAATACGCTAATTAAATAACTTGTTTGATATAAATTAAAGATTCAAGTGGAAGTTAACTGTGGATTTCTGCAAACAGACCTGGGTTTTGGGTTTATAAACAGAATGAGCGACTCGACCTTATGCATTAACATTAAAATTAGATATTCTGATTTTTTCGCACATATTATTAGAGTCATCACTACAACCTGCGTTGGGGTATTTGTCCTGACAGGCGTGGCCCGACGATTTTTTCGACACAAAAGAGAAATTGTAATTTGGGATGCAGGGTTTGTGTTTTACTACACATATCTTGCGTCGGAAAAGACAACATTTCCGGTGTTGTTTGCAGAAAAAAATACTTCAGGATCCCATATAACTATAGAACTGTTAGGTCATTTATGTTGGAGGTGAAGCTATATTTACATACCATTCACAGTATGAAATTATTTACAAGTAACCGCCAAATATGATACTAGAAATTCGGAATATCGCTTATATATGCATATCATATTAATATACATCAGCTCACCAAAATTTTATATGAAAAATGCCAACACTAGTATAACATGACATATCATACACGCTAAATAAACATATTTTGATCTCTATTTTACAAGATAATCCTATCTATTTTTTGTGTTTAAACAAAAAAATATTACTTGTCAAATAAGAATTTAATCAAACACTTTGTAAGGAATTCCCTAACTTATTTGAGGACTCAATGAACAAAAACTATACAAAAGCAAGAAAGAAAGTGTACTCAAATAAACTACTTGCTGTAACCTCTAGAATACCAGACTGAGGAGCATGACCGAATATTCCGAAAGAGTGTTTTATTTAGTGTCTTCAATGCGCAAAAAATTTTATTCTTCTTGTTGTCTTCACGCTTTCAAAATACACCACAACACCTTACCAATTTATTGTTCTTCTGGAGGGTTCTCAGGCTGTCCTTGCGGCTGATCAGATGAAACAACAGAAAGATTGTCTGAAACAAGTTCCTGATTACGCTTTTTGAATATTTTTCTCAAGTCATAGGCCATAAGAACAAAGGCGTCGACATTCGTAACCGCCTGAAGGGTTCTGGTTGAGATGGGGAAGTTAGAATGCTAAAGCTTCATCTCTAGCCCAAGCAACAAGTTCTTCGCCGAAGAAGTCACCCTCTTGAAGAAGATCCTCTTCAAGAATATCTTGTTCACTAGGGTGACGATTAGTCCTCCGAGGGGTAGCTGCAGTGCCCCAGGAGCTGTAGGTCCATACGTTGCCTTGCAGCACAAAGAGCATCTCTTCAATTGGGTCTCCCTCCCGAACAATGGGAGTTCGCTTATCATAGAAAGCTGGCGTCACACAATCACAAAGGTCATCCAAACTTGTTTCATTCCAAGTTGCAAACTCGTCTACCTGGACATAGATTAGAAAATAAGGATGAGAATATATCCAATATGCGTAGAATGATCTAAGCAGTGTTCTTTAATATGCAGAGTTATTTATTTAGAGACAAAGGGGAATCTTGAAGGAATATGGAATGTAAATGCTGAAATTATGCCCAATCACTACAATCATGCCAATTACCACAATTACGGCTAATCCCCAAGATTACTCTCTACAATTCATGCATCAATCAAGTTCCCTGATTACATGTAATTAGACAATTGTATTTCCTTTCTTGAACATTATTTTTTTGTATAAATTGAGGCTGTACAGACTTGCAATACACACAGAAATATAAACTCTTTACTCTTTCTCTGGTAAACTCAAGGTATCTCTTTTTCTTGCCACTCTCGCTTTTGACATAGTATCAGAACGACCTCTCTGAATCAGCTTCCGCTATCTTCTTTTCTTCCTGCAAACTACCCAAATCAAATCAGTTTTTTTTTTTTTTAACCACAAATGGGTTCCACCGACAACACATCCCACACCAATTCCACTACTGAAACAGGTCTGAACAACCCAACTTCAACAACCCACACCAATTCCACAGACCGACATTCAGATGGAGCTAGAACAAATCCACCAATCTACCCTTTTCTCACATTTCCAGGTTACAACTTAGGTCAAACAGATCCCTATCAGCCAAACGGGCAACACACGTTTACATTTCAGTTCACTCCAGCCACCAGCCACCGTCCACAGCTGGGCGACGAGCTATTTATTTTGCATTTTGATGGCCCAGTACAGGTACTCCTCAAACAACCTCTTACCGGACCACGGTTGGCAATTACATGGGCGTCCCGGGTCCAACAAAAATAAAACTAGGAATTTTTCAGTTTATAATGCCGTAGCCAACCTACCTGTAGGAAATCAAATTTCTGCGCCAATGATTAGCACAGAACAGTACAACCAATTGATTCAAATGTTGAACCACGTTTCGCAAGCTAATGCGGCAAGATCCTACACAGGTACATCCTTATGTCTGAATTCTTTTTCTAATAATATTTGGATAATTGGCTTAGAGGCAACTGACCATATTATTTGCAACCCAAAATCCTTCTCCATAAACACTATATCCACTAAACCATCCACATTCAGCCACATGCCAAATGAAAATAGTGCTCCAACCATTCATAAAGGGACTGTCTATCTCACAAAACATTTTGTCCTTAAAAATGTCTTACTTGTCCCTGATTTTCACTTCAACCTTATTTCCATGCCAAAAATTTGCATCGACCATAAATGTGTATTAAAATTCTTTTCCTATACATGCGAATTTCAGGAC
This sequence comes from Pistacia atlantica, assembly GCA_026229545.1. Taxonomy (NCBI): domain Eukaryota; kingdom Viridiplantae; phylum Streptophyta; class Magnoliopsida; order Sapindales; family Anacardiaceae; genus Pistacia; species Pistacia atlantica. The sequence goes on along the minus strand of CM047908.1, from coordinate 24,888,359 downwards.
CCTTCGACTGGAAAATTAATGGACTTGGGTAGGCCCCATCACAGTTTATACTATTGGACACCTAGGGGATTTTCAAAAAAAAATTTTGAGTCTAATAATTGTATTACGCCAAGAAAGAATCTCATTGTAATAAAAATTCTTTTATTTTCTATCAAAAATTGGGTCATAGTACTTTCATTCCTCAACCTAAATGTCTGATCTAGAGCTGGGCATTTGGGGACCGGGCCCAAAAGCCCAGCTCCAAAAACTGGTCCTAGGATCGGTCCTCCCACTGTCCCAAAACGGGGCCAGGCCAGCCTTGTGAGGGCCCAGGGCCCTCCCATCAGGGCCCTCCTCCAAGGCCCGGCCTGGGCCCAAAAAAATTTGTATTTTTTCAATGTAGTCCCCTGCCAAATTACATAAAACCTCTTGTTAATTTAAATAGATATAAATTACGAGGGTTAAAATGAAATTTTACAAAATTTATTAAAAAAAATCTTCCAAGTCTAAAAAATTTATAAATTTTATAAATTTTACCCCTAAAAAATACTAAAAACCCCCTATAAAATTTTGTTTTACCCCCAAAACATAAAAAAAATTGAGGGGGGAAAATGAAATTGTCCAAGGCCCATGGGACCAGCCCCGACCAGGCCTAAGGCCTGGTCCGAGTCTCTGAGGGGCTCATGGGCACGTCCCGAGCCCATGAGGTGGACCCTCCCAGGGTCCCATAAATTGGGCCCCAACGGCCCTAAGCCTAAGCCCGCAAGGGACCGGTCCCTTGCCCAGCTCTAGTCTGATCTATCCCTTTGCTAAATAGTCACGTACAGTTTTTTCACAAGGACATCCTTAACTACCTAGCCTTTTGCCTTAGTCCACCTCGATATTTTGGGGCCTTACATACTCAAAATCATGATGGATCCAGATTTTTTTTCACCATTGTAGACAATTTTTCTTGTGGGACATGGATATTCCTTATGCAAAACAAAACTCAAACTTTTATCCATATCCAAAACTTTCTATCCATGGTGCAAACTCAATTCCACACCACAATTCAACATATTCGAACTAATAATGTCCATGTTTTTTTCAATACTTAATGTTCCTCTTTATTTCTTTCTCATGGGATTCTCCATGAGAGTTCTTGCACATACACTTCACAATAAAATGTTGATAGTAGAACGAAAACATCATCACTTGTTAGAAGTGGCACATGCCCTCAAACACGAAGCCCAAAGTCTGCGTCCTTTTGGGGTGAATGTGTGTTCATCTCTGCCTACCTGGTCAATCGGATGCCCACTAGAGTGCTTAGAGGCGAGACACCATATGAAGTTCTCTTTGGCAAGTCTCCTAACATCAGTCATCTTCGAGTATTTGGTTGTCTTTGCTATTCCACTAGTGTTGGTTCTCATAAGTTTAAGCCCCGGGCCACTCATTGTATCTTTATGGGATATCCCATGAAGAGATGAGACTTGTGTTTACAAAAGGGTGAGTGGGAGCGTAGCGGCATTCCTAGTGTTGTATGTCGATGACATACTTCTGATTGAGAATGATATACTAAACTTGCAGTCAGTAAACACTTGGTTATCCAAGTGATTCTCCATAAAGGACTTAGGAGAAACAGCTTACATTCTCAGAATGAAGATCTATCGTAATAGATCAGGAAGTCTGCTTAGCCCAAGTTGGAGTACAAGACAAGGTACTAAAGAGATTCAGTGTGGAAGAATCAAAGAAGGAATCTCTTCTGGTGGCACATAGTGTCTATCTCTTTGAGGATATGTGTCCTAAACCACACACTGAGGGAGATAGAATGAAGAGGATCCATCTTGTATGCTCAGATTGATGTCTCATGTGCATCAAGCACTTGTAGGGGATATCAATTGGATCCAAGAGAGTGATGTTGTGATTGCATGCTCGGACTGATATCTTATGTGCATTAAGCACTTGCAAAAGATATCAATAAGATCTTAGTGAGGAAAGTGTTATGTACTCAGATTGATGTCTTATGTGAGATCAGCACTTGTAGAAGATATCAATCAAATCCAAGTGAGTGACACTGGATAAGTGTGAACGGACATCCTTAAATACCCAAAAAAGGGCTAAGGATATGATCTTGGATTATGGAGGGGAAGATGAGCTCACTGTAAGAAGATACAGTGATGCTAATCTCCAAACAAATAAAATGATTTTCGCTTACAATCTGGGTTTATATTTTGTCTCAATAGAGCTGCAGTGAGCTATAAGAGCTCAAAGTTAAGTATTGTAGCAAATTCTACGATTGATGCTAAGTATTACGTATTGTTTAATGCAGCCGTATAGGCGGTTTGGATCAAGAAGTTCATTACTGAACTTGATGTGATTCCAAGCATTGTTGATCCAGTAAAGTTCTACTACGATAATAATGGAGCCATTGTTGTGGCTAAGGAATCACGGTCTCACCAGTAATCCAAACACTTAGTCAATTCAATTATAATCTGAGAAGTCAATCAGAATGAGAATGTGCAGATTTGTAGAATACATACTAACCCACTGTTGAAGTTTCTATTGGATCAGAAGCATTATATGCACTTGGGTCATTCGATGTTAAATACATGAATGATTGGTTATAGTGCAAGTGGGAGATTATTGGAGTAGGTGCCCTAGAGCCAATATATTATTGTAAAAATTGACTCTGTAATAAATGTTTATTTATCAATAAAAGACATATTCTTTTATATCGTGTAAATCATAGTTATATGTAATGATATATGTCCTTAGGATGGTAGAACCATGACGAGGGTATCAAGTATTTCAAATCTTGATAGTAAGAACCCTATGATCACATATGATGGCCATTCTAGAAACGTCCATAGCCCCAACATTGTTCTAACCAAGGAGACAGATAATACCATAAGATTATCATAGTATTGAACGACCCTATCGAAAGGCAGTGATTGATCTCACTTGTCAAGGTTGTTTGTCGACAACCTAGTGCAATGCATGGGTGCTTACTAGAGGCAAGTTCACTGGATAGACCCATTAGATGATTCCATATGGATGGTAACCCAAGTGTCTATGGAATAAATCCTCTAACGGATGATAGTGCATGTGAACCTTAGACTTGAGATCACCGGAGCGCCTTATGCACCAATTGGTGTAGTTTGACACTAGCTCAATGTAGTTCTATTCAGAGTTATCAATACGGTAGTGATTGGCTACATTGAGAAGTGTATCGAGACTATGGTGGATCGACAAAGGATTCATCACTCCTGGGTACGGGAGAAGTTATCTCAATAGGTAATTCAGTAAATGATAATGACACTAAATCTGTGGCCATAGTGGGATTGAGTTGATGCTCAATCCAATTTAATATTCTTGTTGTTGGTCCAGTGGCTGAATACAAACATTTCGAAGATATTTGAGGTTGACACTATTTATGTACCTCAGTTTCAACGAGATAACAGTTGATGAAAGGGTTTGATTGCACGGTAACTATACCGTTGACAAGCTGCGGTTTCGATGAATCTGAATCTATCGGGTAGCCATGATGCCTTGCTAGAGGCCAATCTTGGTCTGTATGTAGTGAGACTATTAATTAGTATTAATCGCGATACTACACACTGCCGATATGATGAGGAGCATATGGGTCACACACTTAGAAGATAATTTAAGAATCAATCTGTGAGAAGGGTATTTTCGTCTTTTAAGACAAAAGGATATTTTGGTAATCTTACAGTGCAATTAAATTTGTTGAGATCGTTGCCTATATTTAATTTTAATATTAAAATTAAATTAGTGAGATTATATTTAAATATATCTAGGTATATATTTAAATGAATTATTATTATTAATTAAATGTTAATATATTATTATATATTAATTGATTATAATTATAATGATAATTATTTAATTAAAATACCATAAAGGGTGTGTTTGGTTGCAAGGGTGAACTAGGGTTGGAGCCCATGGCTATTTCTAGGGGTGTGTTAGACCGGTCGTCACGGTCACAAAATTAAACCTAAGTACCGTAGTTAGCGGTCAGCAGGGTCGAATCCACAGAGAGCAAGACTAGCGACCTAATGTATATTTGAGTTATCGAAAGAGAAATTGGCAAAATGATTGATTAAAACTAAGGAAACTAATTACTTGCAGGAAATTAAAAGCATTAAATAACTTGCTAACTAAAACACAATATTAAAAGCGTTGTCGCTACGGGTTCGGTTTGACTCAAGACCAACTCTCACAATTCCTCTCCTCGCTCTTCAATTTCCTAATCCTACAAGGCTAGGCAAATCCATAGAAATATCTCCCGGCAATCTAGGCATAATCTATCCCTGTCTCCCGTCGTCCTTAGTTAGATCGATTGGTTAAAGACTATCATTGACTAACCGAAAAATGCTAAACCCTTAAACACCACTAGTTGGTACAACGTTAACAAGTACAACCTATCAACCTGTATCATCCAATCAACTAATTACACAATAAATGCATTCCTAGTAGAGATGACATTAAACGCTACTACAACTTGATTGCAATCAGTACCGAAGCAATTTGAAGTCATAATCAACATTCAATAATCTCAAACCGACATTCAATTATGCGAAAAGTTATATATCAATAAACGTTCTCAATGGACATTATCAATTCAACACATCGAGCATCAGAATAATATTAAAGTATCGCAAACAAATTGAAACGAAAACAAATATAATCTGAATACAAGAAACTTAACCAAATATCCAACATTCGGGCTCATCCAACTAGTCGAGAGCTGATGAGGAGATCAGTGGAGCCAATCTCGATCGCCTACACCGTAATCGTACAGGTAGCTGGTAAGGGAGCTTAGCCGCTCATGGTAGTGATGACGGAGGTGAAATCAAAGGAAATGGAGCGATCATGGCAAGAAGGAGGATAACGACAGCGATATGATGCGAAGAAGGGCCAAAACGACCAACGGACCGGAATACGAATAGCCAGTTCGCGGAAAGCACCTTTTCCGGCGGGTCTCTGGAAAACGGTGGCGGAAATGGGATCCGAAGGTACCGATGGAAAGCTCTGGTGATGGGGAGTTCAGATCAGGTCCTAGGGAGGTGAGAAGTCGCTGGAAATGAGCAGGATCTGGCCTGGAAGATGAAGAGGCGCGACGGCAAAACCGCAGATTCCGACGGTTTTTACGGCGGCTAAAGCAAGGGAAGTGTAGATCCGGCCGTGGGGAATGAAGATCTACCCTTGGGGAGCTGGAACGTCGCCGGAAAACGGCCAAAACTGACCGGGAAGACGAAACGACGCGATGGTGGGAAGTCGAATCGTCGCGGTGTTGTGTGGCGTTTCACGGTGGCAGCTTGCGGTGGCTGATGGTGGATCGGTGCTTGGGAAGACGAAACGTCACCGGAGAAGACGAAGCGTCGCCGGAAAACTGGGTGAACAGCCTCCCCTGGAAACGCGATTTGCACTTTTCTTTTATAGAACATATTGTAAAATTTCAGTTTAGTCACTGCACAATTGAAAAGTGACAAAATCAGCCCCTTAAAACATGACATTTTACCCCCTAAACAGCATAAATGAGACAAAATCACCCTTAATCCATAAACCACAACCTAATATCAACTTATATACTTTCCAAAATCATTCAAAACACGTTAAATTCATAAGAAAAATATTAGGAAGCGATTTTCGTGAATAAATTCATAAATTCTTTAATTGTCTCAATATACTTCAATTTAATCACAAATGGGGTATTTTTATCACCAAAATAGAGTCACTTTCATGACTCTAACAGGGTGAGCGGTTCCGGGTACCCTGTATTTTTTGGAGGAATCGGAACCGCACAGTGTAGGTTCTCAAAAACACAGTGTAGGTTCTCAAAAAAAGGAACAGAAATGGGAACCGCACAGTGCAGGTTCTTAAATTCAAGGAAACGGAACCTAAAATGCAGGTTCTGGTTCATTTCCCGAGTACCCTATAAAAAATCAATTACCCCCTATAGTTTAAAAAATTACAAAAATACCTTAAAAGTTTACAAATACACCCCTAACAAATTTTGATTACTCATTCATTTGTGTCCAGTGTAACTCATAAATCCTCTAATCTCTAGGCAACACTTGAATTCAATCAATTCATCACAATTCACATAAAATTCCTCAATCAAAACCAAAACACAAATAATTATTCATCATAATTCACATCAAATAACTTCACCAAAATCATTTAAACCAACACCAATATAGAAAGTTAGAAATTGTCACCAACTTCTTTGATTCTCCCACTACTAAATACTAATGTAGTAAATTTAATGTTATAAATTATTAATATTTATAATGTAATATAGTAATGTTGTAATTAATTAAGTAATTATTTAATTATAATGTAATGTTATAATTAATTAAATAATCATACTATACATTTATAATATAATGTTATAATTAATTAAATTTCTAATTATTTAATTAAATATTATACTAATGTTTATAATATAATGTTATAATTAATTAAGTAATCATACTATAAATTTATAATGTAATGTTACAATTAATTAGATTTTCTGACCATTTAATTAAGTAATGTACTAATGACTAATGTAGTAAATTAATAACTTTAATAATATAATGATATAAATTTATAATTAATTAAGTAATCATTTAACTGTGTAATGTTATACATAATTAAGTGATCATACTATAATGTAATATTATAATTAATTAAGTAATTATTTACTAATAATGTAATGTTATAATCAATTAAATTTCTAATCATTTAATTAATTGCTAATGTTTAATGTTTATAATATAATGCCATAATTAATTAACAAATCATTTAATTATGTAATGTTATAATTAATTAAGTGATCATACTACAATGTAAATTATAATGCTATAATTAATTAAAATTCTAATCATTTAATTAAATATTGTATAAATTATTAATGTTTATAATATAATGTCATAATCAATTTAATTATGTAATGTTATAATTAATTATGTGATCATAATATAATGTAATGTTATAATGAATTAAGTAATCATACTATAAATATATAATTTAATATTGTAATTAATTAAATTTCTAATCATTTAATTAATGTATTAATATTTATAGTGGAATGTTATAATTGATTAAGTAATCATACTATAAATCTATAATATAATGTTATAATTAATTAAATTTTTAATCATTTAATTAAGTAATGTAATAATGTAGTAAATTGCTAATATTCATAATGTAATGTTATAAATTTATAACTAATTAAGTAATCATTTAACTATGTAATGATATAATTAATTAAGTGATCATAATATAATGTAATGTAAACACGTTATAATTAATTACGTAAAAATTTAATTAAGTAATAATTTGTTTTTAATGTAATGTCACAATTAATTAAGTAATCGTACTATAATTTTATAATGTAATGTTAATATGTTATAATTAATTAAATTTCTAATCATTTAATTAAGTAATGTTTATGTAATAAATTACTAATGTTTATAATATAATGTCATAATCAATTAAGTAATCATTTAATTATGTAATGTTATAATTAATTATGTGATCATACTATAATTTAATTATGTAATGTTATAATGAATTAAGTAATCATACTATAAATCTATAATTTAATATTGTAATTAATTAAATATATAATCATTTAATTGATATACTAATGTTTATAATGGAATGTTATAATTGATTAAGTAATCATATTAGAAATTTATAATGTAATGTTATAATTAATTAAATTTTTAATAATTTAATTAAGTAATATGATAATGTAGTAAATTACTAATGTTTATAATGTAATGTTATAAATTTATAACTAATTAAGTAATCATTTAACTATGTAATGCTATAATTAATTAAATGATTATAATATAATAGAATGTAATAATGTAATAATTTAATTAAGTAATTATTTAACTATAATGTAATGCTTAATTAATTAAATTTCTAATCATTTAATTAAGTAATCATTTGTTTATAATGTAATATTATAATTAATGTTTATAATATAATGTCATAATCAATTAAATAATAATCTAATTATGTAATATTATAATTAATTATGTAATCATACTATAATGAAATATTATAATAAATTAAGTAATTATACTATAAATATTTAATATAATATTATAATTTATTTATTTATAATAGAATGTTATAATTAATTAAGTAATCATTTAATTATAATGTGATGTTACAATTAAGTAAGTAATTGTACTATAAATTTATAATATAATGTTATAATTAATTAAATTTCTAATCATTTAAATATTGTGCTCATGTTTATGTAGTAAATTAGTAATTATTAATGTTTACAATATAATGTCATAATCAATTAAGTAATCATTTAATTATGTAATGTTATAATTAATTATGTGATATAATGTAATGTTATAGTGAATTAAGTAATCATACTATAAATATTTAATGTAATATTATAATTAATTAAATTTTTAATCATTTAATTAAGTATTGTACTAATGTTTATAATGAAATATTATAATTGATTAAGTAATTATACTATAAATCTATAATGAAATGCTATAATTAATTAAATTTCTAATTATTTAATTAAATAATATACTAAATGTTATAAGTCAATTAATTAATATAATGCTATAATTAATTATACTATAAATCAATTAAGTGATGTTATAAAATTATAATTAATTAAGTAATCATTTAACTATAATGTAATGTTATAATTGATTAAGTATGATATTTAACTAGTAATTAAATTTATTAATGTTTATCAATTTATCATATATAATTAATTAATTACTAATTTACTATAGATATACTTAGAACTTGATAATTGAAGTAAATAACTAAATATATTATTATTCAATCAAATATACTATTTTATTCAAAAATAATTCTTTTAATAACATTAAAATACTTTTTATTGGATCCTATTTCCAATTATACACTTAATTAATCAAAACTTTAATATTAATATATTATAATATATTAAAGTTTTTAATATGGTGTAGTTTATATCCTAGTTAGTAAAAACGCTTATTATACGCGAATTGTACGGATAATCGTATAATTCGCGTATAAAACATACGTATACGTATTTTGTGAAATCTGCCGAATTATACGCGTATAATAAGACTTCCCGTATAATTTGTGAACTATTCGCAAATTATTGAAAAAAAAAATAAAACAGATCTCAGATCTCTCTTCTTCAATTCTTCTTCAGTTCCCGCTTCCGGAGGAAGGTAACTGAGCTTTATTACTAGTATTTGAAGAAGCAATCGAAGAATAAGAAGGGGAAGAGGAAGGTTGTCTAGTGGACTTAGACTCGAGACTAAACTCGTTCCTAGTGAACCTGGAAAGCAGATTAGACTTGCCAACACTAGTGTCACCAATCAACACCACCTTGAAGAGGTAATCATAGTCATCTTTAGCTCTGAGTGACCATAGATGAAGAAGAAGAAGAAGAAGAAGTGCTTTAGAACAACAAAAATGCGGTTGGTTCGAGTAGTTAAGTGAGATCTGTTTGTTAAAAAAAATAAAAAACACAAAAAAGGGTAAAGTAAGATGTAGAGAAGCGTGTTGGTTTTTTTTTTTTTTTTTTTGTCTGGTCTGTTCTGCTCAACTGGACTCCAAGCCAAACAATTTAAGGAAAGTGGAGGATGTCTTTTTTGGTTTATGGGATTGAGAATTTACGGTGACACCCACCTTTTGCTTTTCTTTTTTTATTCTTTCTGTCTTTTTGGTTTTGGGAAGTTTAGGGAAGGCTATAAGGATATACTTGACTTTTCATGAGGGATTTTAATCGACATTTTGTGTGGTCCTCGGGTGATTATTATGGCCAATGTGAGTGATTAATGCCTTAAAAGGATAGGATCCTTGGTAATAGAGGAAATATACACTTGTATTAGGATTTTTTTTAAATATATTTCTTATCCAATTTGAAGCAATTTTCTGTTTTGATTTAGTATTAATTTATTGATTTTGTATTGAAATAATGGTAATATTTGGAATAAGAATTTAACTTTTTTTTTAATTTTCTTTAACAATAGGTATGTTTAAAATATGAATTTTCAAAATCAGGTAGTCCATAAAAGTATTAAAACTAAGATTGATATTGCCGTATTTTTCAAAACGTATTATTGATAATGTACCGTATTAAACCCGTATATACCCGCACCGTATTTTTTCCATATCCGAATTTTATCGCCGAATTTTTATAAACGTATTTTTCACCGTTTACCGTATTATACCCGTAAAATTCCCGTACCCTTTTTTTGCCGTACCCGTATTTACTAACTAGGGTTTATATGTAATGAGTATAATTTTATATTTATTTAATTAGGTTATTCTAAAAATTTAACTTTTTCTATTTTAAATTTTTTATATGTAAAATAATGAAACCCCCCATTATTCACAAATATTTCATGGCAGTCCAGGTTCCAAAAATCGGTTCCAAATAGGTTCTAAACCGGGTACCCGCTACAGGTTCCAAGCAAGTTCCAAATCGGGGTACCTGTTTCAGGTTCTTTTTCCAAGTTCTGGTTCTGGTTCCGGTTTCGGTTCCTCCACACATAAGAACCGAAGCCGGAGCCGCACAGTGTCGGTTCCAATAAAATGGAACTGGAACCTACCTGCATAGTGCCGATTTCGGGTAGGTTTCGGTTCTGGTTTTGGTTCTACTCGTAGGTTCCGATTCTACCTACTACTCGTGCTCACCCCTGGCTATTTCTAAGTGGAATAGAGTTTTAATTGTTGCACTATATAATTGCAACTTAAAATTAAAACAAGGTAATATATTCATTCAATTAAAAACCCTAGGCACCCTATCTCTCTCTCTCTCTCTCACGTTACACTCTTCGGTGAAGAAGAAAATTTTTCTTGCTCTTCTTTCTTGATTCTTGAAGCCCTTAATTGTTCTAGCAAAATAATTAATAGTTCTGCGGATTATCTTCATGTGGACTTCTATGAGTGCGATCCTACATTGGATCGGCTAGCGAAGAATCACATGAACAGTGTCAGCGAATAGTTCAGTGAACAGTAGTTGGTGAATGCACCAGATGAACAGTAATCGGTGAATAGTACTTGGTGAACAATATCGGTGAGTAGTGTTCGTGTCTGAAGTTAGAGATATTCAGAGGAGCCTCTAAATGTCGGTATGAACTAAATCCTTGTATGGATTTGTTTTTATATAGTTTTATTTTACGTTTCAGTTTATGCATGAAAACGTTATAATCTGTATTCGAATCTTGGTTCGTGTAATTGATTGATTCGTTTTAAATATTATGTTTTTTTTGGTGTGCGATTCCAGTCAGTTACTCACAATACGGATGGATTCTCCATTCCCCACTTGTACTTTGGAGTCTCCTGAATAGTTTGTTTTCAATACCATGTTGGAAGTGTCGGTTGTCATATGGTTGGATGCTCCAGAATCCATATACCAAGATTGATTATTGACAGTTTGTGGAGTGGCTATATTTTGAGTGAAACCAATAGGAGATGTTTGATTTCCACCTAAGGATTTAACATTGAGTTGAGAAGCATTGAATGGAGTAGGCAGATTAGGTCGTTGATTAACTGCAGGAGCATTAGGACTTGAATAATCATGATATGCAGAACATGAATGATTAAGAGCATTATTAGAACCATAATGAGTGGCAAATAAGGCTTGAGCTGGTTCAGTAGTAACTCCTGATGAGTTGATCTGAGCAAGAACTGAAGTGTTGTATGAGGCAAGGTACATTAGCTGATTATATGAGAATCCAGCAAAGCCTTGATAATCTTGATCAAAGCGGTGGTAACATTGTAGGGCTGAGTGACCAGTTTTGCCACACACTTGGAAAATTAACTGTGGTTTGAAATAACCACGGCCCCGTCCTCGACCTCTCACAACATTTGATTAAACTGATGTAGACCACCAGGAAAGAAATTTGAAGCAAAAGGATAGAAAGGTCTTGGAAAACCAGTCCTTGATGGTGCTGATTTCCAATTTCCAGAGGACCTTCTGTTTGATTAGTTAGACTCTTGTTAGGAGTAACAGAGTTATAACTTGGTTGATATCTAAAATGAGGATATGAATTTCCAAAGTTTAACGTTCTAGGTTTCACAAAGGACAAAGTACTTCCTGATGATTGAGTTGGTACAGGCGCCACAGGATCAACAGAACCTTGTTTGGATGCAATCAATGCAATAGTAAGATCATTAAAATTCATCAAAGCACTATTCAGGCATTCTAATCTCATCTCATGTCTATGAAGCATGAAGTGAGCCACCTAAATACTTGCATTTCTACTGTTATATGCCAAGTTTGCCACCACAGCGTCATACTCCGGTGCTAACCCATCCAATATGTATAAAAGTAGTTCCTCATCGCTAACACTCACTACACTAGCTACTAATTCATCTCCTAATTCTTTAATCTTAAGCACATACTCATTAACACTTAATGACTCCTTTTTCATGGTCTGTAACAATTTTCTTAAATGCAAAGTTTTAGCCTTAGAGAAAGATTAAAAGTGTAAGTCTAAAGTGTTCTATATTTCATAGGCACTTGTACACTTAGCTAAATCTCTAATCATTGATTCAGAAATAGAAGAGAGTAGCCAACTTACTAGGAATTGATCTGTCCTTTTCCAGCTGAAATAGCTAGAGTTAGATTTCTTTAACAGATTATCTGAATCTGCTGCTTTTTCAACTACAAATGGAGGTGGACAGGTACTTGTGCCAGTAATGAATCCGTCCAGATTATGTGAAGCGAGAGCAGGAAGAATCTATGACTTCCAATAACTGTAGTTTTTCTCCATAAGCTTTACTAAAAGTGATGGTAGTGTTGTGTGTACAACTGAGCTAGTCAGATTTGCACTCTCAGCTTGCTCCATTTCTTCTTTAGAAACAAAATTCGTAAACTCAAGATCCTTATTAGCCATGGACGTGTGTCTAAAGCTCTGATTTCAAACAGCGGATATTTTGACCAAACCTTTGGCAAGTTGTAAGTTTGAATTCTTTAGACCTAAATTGGGCATTCTTTGCGAGTTGCACTGCAGTTGATTCACTCACTCAATAAGAATTTGAGAAGTTTGATAATAGGTGTGAGTGATAGTAGTTTTTTGTAATTGTGATCAGTGCTGCAAACATGTCTGCAACAAATTATGATTAATAAAGTCTTAGAGCTGTAAGTCCTAGAACTGTAGGTTGTGGTCAGGAGTAAATTCTGAAGATTATGGTCTATTTAGTATGCTAGTGATTGTTGTCTGCTAGTGATTGCTGGAAATGAAGTCCGTTGCAACGACTTCTCGGTGGACTCCTATAATAATTGAGTGATGATGATTACAAGCTAATTTGTATATCAGTCTTAACAACAGTTGGAGGAGTTCAGCTTATGGGGGAATATTGGAAGTCAAAGTGTATAAGTAGAAGTAGAAAGTTCAGTTTTAGGGGAAATATTAGAATAGTTAAGTATCATGATAGGGTGTCTTTTGTTAAGTTTAGAAGCTAGTATTACTAGGGTAAGTTTTGTCATAAACAAAAGGTTGTGTGAACCTTAATATGGTGCGTTTCATGCTTCTTCTTGTTATATAAAATAGTAGCTCATGCATGTACTCGATGTAAAAGCGAGAATCTAAAAACATAATTTCAAGAAGTCTCTTTCCTCCTTAATTTTTCTGCTTTTCTTCTATCAGCTTTCTTGATTTTTCTAAACACTTTCAACATTCAACAAAGAACTATCAATCGCCATTTGGTGAAGCATGTATACAATATATAAATGATACTAATTGATTTTTGCCCCCAAATTGGACCATGCTCAATCACTTTGATTTCTATAGTTAACTAGAAATATATGTTAATTATTTGTTCATGTTTTAATATTCCATCTAGCTCAAGCATTATTGCAATAAAACTTGGTCCAAATTGCTAGAAAAGTATAGGATAAAGGGAGAAATAAGTAATAACGGCTCTTACTAATTTCTCAAAGAACTAAATAAAGTATCTAACCTCACATGTCGAATCTTTCAGAGAGAATTTTTGAAAACAAAGAAAGCAAAAAACTCTTTAATTATAAGCATATGAGAATTTCTTTTTTCTTTTTCTATTTAATATTCTCCCTTTTTGCAGGATCTGTTTTGGCAAAATAAATTAGTGGTATCCCGTGGCTTGTTAATTAGTGGAAATGAATGGTTGCGTTTGTTTATGTACAATTAATTTATTTTTTAATCGTGTGCATGATTTCCTGTGATTTGGAGGTCATTAATTATTCCTGTCAATAACCCTAGCCAGGTTTCTTTTAATGGATTTATAGTAAATTCAAAATCTACAAGTTCATGTGCAAAACCATGTAAAATATTATCTTTGGAAGATTGATCAAATAGCTTGAAATTAAGGAGATAGGCTGTCTAATTAGAACCCAACACTTATACAACAAATTTAAATGTCAAACATACAATTCATTTATCAGATCAGCAGTAATCACTACCAAAACTCGATAAACATTAATTTGATGGGGCAGCATCATGTGATTATACAACTTGCTGGCTAGAATCAAATGCCTAGGTGGATTTTCTTCGGTTCTGTCTACGATGACGCCGGGTAGATTGTATGACACTAGTGTTAGGATTTATATGTGCTTTTTACTTATTCTTAGGGGTAGTTTAGTACTTTTTCTTAGTTGTGTATATATTTAACTTTACTCTCTTTTTCTTTGGTTAATCTTAATATATGGAACCCTAGTTTTCCTTTCTCAATCTTCTTTAAATCTTTGAGTATAGTATGTTAATGTGGTATCAGAGCAGATGATCCCAAGGGGATTTAGTACCTGTTTTCGTTTTCTTCTTTTGGTGATTTGTGGTTGAATTTGTGGGTAATTTTTGTGGTTGAGTGTGTGGCTTGGTTTGTGGCAGTTTTTCATTGAATTCATTGGTGTTTTTGAGCATTGATTGCTGTTAGTTGGCAAATGCCGGATATGGCTGAGCTTGTGGTGGATTGTAGGTTGAAGGTTTAGCAAAATCGAAGAAAACCAGATCGTAGGGGCTTGGCTGCAATTTTTCAAACCTATAGGATACTTTTGGAGGTCTGTTTGCAAGTTTGAAAAGTTTTAGTATAGTTTTAATTTTTCTTTTCATTGAAAGCTTTTTTTTTTTTTTTACTTGGTGGTGTAATTGTGTTGATTTTCATTATGGCTAGTGAAAAGAATGATTCTCTCCAATCTATTAGTATGAAATTAGTTGGAAGCAAGAATTATTCATATTGGAGTCTATTCATATTGGAGTTATGTGATGAAGTTTTTTTTGAAAGGTAAGAAGATGTGGGGTGATATTGTTGGTACTTTGGGCAAACCTAAAGATGATAAGGCTGAAAAATATGTAGAATCGTTAGAAGTTTGGGATGTGAATAATTCAAAAATCATTACTCGGATAAACAACTCTGTTGAGCATTCTATAGGCATGCAATTGGCTAAGTATGAAATAGCCAAGGAGGTTTGGGAATATTTGGAAAGATTGTATACACAATCCAACTTTGCAAAACAATATTAGTTGGAGTGTGATATTTGAGCCCTCCAACATAACAATATGAGTGTCTAAGAGTTTTATTCAGTAATGATAGATCTTTGGGATCAGTTGGTTATTACAAAATCAATAGAGTTACGAGCTTTTGAACCATATATTGCTTGTAGAGAAGAATAATGATTGGTTCAATTTTTGATGGCTATTCATGATGAGTTTGAGGGACTTTGTGGGACAATTTTGTATCGTAGCCTGCTTCCTTCTATTGATTCAGTGGTAAGTGAGTTGTTAGTAGAGGAGATACGTCTTAAAACTCAAACATAAAAAGGAATTCTTCCCACACCTATTCCTTCTGTTTTAGCCGTACCATTTAGACCATCCTCCAATTTGTTAGTGTAGATGCCCTAAAGCCAATCAATTATTGTAGAATTGACTCTTTTAATAATGTTCATTGATCAATAAAATGCATTTTATTCTACATCACATAAATCATCATTGTATGTATTAATATATGTCCTTAGAATGGTAGAATCGTGACGAGGGTATCAAGTGCTTCAAATCTTGATAGTGAGAACCCTATGAGCACATATGGTGGCCATTCTAGAAACGTTCGTAGCCCTAGCATTATTCTGAAGTAAGGGCACAGATAATACTGTAAGGCTATCATAGTGTTGAACGATCTTGTCAAAAGGCAGTGAGTGATCTCACTTGTCAAGGTTGTTTGGTGACAACCTGGTGCAACACATAAATGCTTGCTGTAGGCAAGTTCACTGGACTGACCCACTAGAGGATTCCATATGGATGGTAACCCCAGTGTCTATAGAACAAATCCTCTAACGAATTGTGGTGCATGTGATCCTTAGACTTGAGATCACCGAAGCGCCTTGTGCACCAATTGGTGTAGTTTGACACTAGCCTAACACAATTCTATTCAGAGCTGTCAATAAGGTGGTGATTGGCTGCATCAAAGAGTGTATCAAGACTATGGTGGATATATAGAAGATTCATCACTCCCGGGTACGGGAGAAGTTATCTCATGGCGTAATTCAATAAATGGCAATGACACTAAAACTATGGCCACAGTGGGATTGAGTTGTTGCTCTATCCAGATTATTATTCAGGTCATTGGTCAAGTAACTGAATGCATACATATCGAGAGTAACTGAGGTTGACACTATTTCTATGCCTCAGTCTTGTCGAGATAACAGTTGATGAAAGGATCAGATTGCACAGTAACCGTATTGTTGACAGGTAGCTGCTTCGTTGAATCGAATCTATTGGGTGGCCATCATACCTTGCTAGGGGCCAATCTTGATCTGTATGTAGTGAGATGATTAATTGGTGTTAATCGCAATACAACACACTGCCGGTATGATAAGAAGCCTACGGGTCACACACATAGAAGATAATTTAAGAACCAGTTTATAAGAAGGGCGTTTTCATCTTTTTAGGTGAAAGGGTATTTTGGTAATTTCACGACGTAATTAAATTTGCTGAGGTCGTTGCCTTTATTTAATTTGTTAATTAAATTAAATAAGTGAAATTATATTTAAATATGTGTTCGCATATATTTAAATAAATTATTGTTATTATTAAATGTTAATATATGAAATATATATATATATATATATATTAATTTAATTGAAATAACAATAATAATTAAAATTAAAATATCTTAAAGGGGTTGTCTGGATGCAAGGAGTTGTTTGGGTTGTTGCCCAAGCCCATTCCATGATGGAATAGGGTATAGTGTTGCACTATATAAGTGCAACACTTTGTGAAATAATATATAGAATTATTTTATTTCATTCAAAACAAAGCTCTAGCCCCTTTTCATTCTCTCCCATGCCAGATTCCTTTTGCTTGAAATCAAAGTTTGATTGATTTCTTCTTGGTTCTTAAAGGCTAAAGAGGATCTAGCAAATCTCTCTTTAGTTCGTTAGAGTTATCTTCATATAGACTACATTGGTTCGATCCTACACTTGGGTCAGTAGCAAAATCCGTTCAGAGACAAACTTGGAGAAACCTCCAAACGTGCGTATGATTTCTAAACTTTAAACTGATTTTTCTGCAGATTCCTTTATAATATATAAACTGTAATTTTTGTGCCATGATCTTTGTTTTAAGGAACGATCTATCATGTAAATTATTTTTGTTTTCCACTGCCATAGATGATCGTTTCCTAACACAATTATCAAAGTAAGCCCAATTTGAAGGTTAGTTATGATGAATGTAGTTTTTGTAAGCAAACAGGTCATTGGAAGGCTCAATGCCCGAAGTTACTAAATAGAGGACACCCACCACCACAACACCATCCTCTTCTAGGGCAATTGGCAAATCAATGACCTTATAAGTCTTCTTAGCCTAAAACTGCAGTAGTTGTACCGTCATCAGATTCATTTGGTTTTGGCATCATGCCATCTCCCAAATCCTCAATAGTTGTATTTGCCGAGCAGTTTCAAAAGTTTCTTGCCACACAACCACATGTTATGTCTGCCTCATCTCCTATAGGTTTGTCAAGTTCTTTAGGTATGCCTTCTACCATGTGGTTTTAGATTCTAGAACTTCTCATCATATGTCACCTGATCCCTCATCTTTTACTTCATTATGCCTTAAATCATCTGTGTTTGTCATGACTGCTGATGGCACTCCTATGCCTTTAGTAAGTGTTGGTTCAATTGTCACGCAAAATATATCTCTTCCTAATGTTTACCACATTCCTAAACTTACAATGAATCTTGTTTCTGTTGGCCAATTATGTGACTCTGGTTACTCAGTCTTTTTTCCTTCTACTTCTTGCAGGATCCACAATCCTAGAAGCTGATTGGAATAGGCCATAGGCAAGGGAGATTATATGTTTTGGATATGCTAAAAGTACCAGATATTGCGGCTTCTAGTGTTGACTTGTCATCTTTTTGCTTAAGTAGTTGTTCTTCTAGTTTTTATTTATGGCACTCTCATCTTGGTCATGTTTCGGCCTCTTGTTTAAGGTACTTAGCTTCCACATGAGCATTAGGAAATTTGCAAACTCATGATATTTCAGATTTTTTTGGTTGTAAATTTGCAAATTTTTTTGCTTTACCTTTTAACTGAAGAGTTTCTTCCTCTTTTGCCCATTTGATTTAATTCATTCTGATGTGTAGGTACCGTCCCCTATTTCTACAAAAAGGGGGTCTCTATATTATGTTTCCTTTATTGATGTTTTCACTCGTTATTGTTGGATTTATCTTATAAAAAACAGTTCTAACTTTTTTTATATTTATAATGCATTTTGAGCCCTCATCAAAACTCAACACTTTGCTATAATTAAGTGTTTTAGATGTGATTTGGGTGGGGTGTACACTTCCAGTAAATTTTGTAAATTGCTTACTTTAGATGGCACCATCCGCCAAACTTTGTGTACCGATACACCATAGCAAAATGGTGTTGCAGAGAGAAAACATAGGCACATTGTTGAAACCATGTGTTCTCTATTGTTATCTGCCCATGTTCCTAGTTCTTTTTGGGGAGAAGTAGTTCATACAGCAGTCCATCTAATTAATAAGATCCCATCATCTAACACCTTAGGTTTGTCTCTGTTTGAAAAGTTGTATGGATATGCCCCTGATTATTATTCTTTACAAGTTTTGGGATGTACTTTTTTTGTCCTTCGACCTCATGTTGAATGTAGCAAATTATCTTCTCGATCTGCCATTTGTGTTTTTCTAGGTTATGGTGATGGTAAAAAAGGATACCGTTGCTTTGATCCAATTGCACAAAAATTGTATGTATCTTATCATGTTGTGTTTCTTGAGCACATACCTTTCTTTTCTATTTCTGATAGCACTCATAATCTGACTAAGTCTGATCTCATTAATATTGTTCCCTTTTATGATGAAGAAGATAATTCCTCCCCTAAGGTTCCGCATGCAATAGATACAACCCCACCTCATCTTTCCCACTGTTATGTTCCAATTACCTCTTTTCCTCTTCATTATTCTCACAGGGTTCACCTTAGTTGTCTTGTAGATATTGGTAATTTGGTCCTTGATGCTCCCTCTCTCCCTACGACCACTCAAGCACCTTTTGAGGCTATGGCTCCTTCCCGCTATCCTTAACGCACTCGTAAGTCTACTCAATTGCTTGATTTTTCTTACTCTTGTTATTCAGGTTCTTTTGCTTCTTTTGTAACCTCTATTCACAATCTTTCTGAGCCTTTATCTTATAATGAAGTAGTTTTAGATCCACTTTGGTAGCAAGCTATGGTTGAGGAACTTTCTGCTTTGCATAAGATAGACACTTAGGATTTGTTGTCTTTACCCCCTAATAACCAGACAATTGGTTCTCGTTATGTTTATAAAATAAAAACTAAGTTTGATGGGTCAATTGAGTGTTATAAAGCTAGACTGGTAGTTAAGGGATTTTCTCAACAATATGATATGGATTATGAGGAGACTTTTGCTCTAGCTGCAAAAATGACTATTGTATGTACTCTTATTGCAGTTGCATCTATTTGTCAATGGCATATATCTCAAATGGATGCTAAAAATGCCTTCTTGAATGGAAATCTTCATGAAGAAGTCTACATCGTACCTCCTCCTAGTATGTCTCAAAGTCTTGGAGAAGTTTGCAAACTCAAGAAAACTTTATATGGTTAAAACAAGCACCTCGATCCTGGTTTGAAAAATTCCCTACTGTGATTTCTTCTCTTGGATTTTACTCTAGTAATCATGATTCAACTCTTTTTATAAAGAGTACCCGTGCTAGTCATATTCTACTTTCTTTATATGTTGATGACATGATTATTACTGGTGATGATGTTGATGGAATTGCATTGTTGAAATCATATTTGGCTAGTCAGTTTGAAATGAAGAACTTGGGCTCTTTACATTATTTTTTGGGTATTGAAGTAGTCTTCTCTCCAAAAGGTTATCTTCTTTCTCAATCCAAGTATAAAATTGACATCTTGGAGCATGCTTGTCTTACAGATACGAAGATTGTTGATACTCCTCTTGAGCTTAATGTTCGATATTCTCCCTCTGATGGTGTCCCTTTGTAAGATCCCACTTTGTATTGCACTATTGTTGGTAGTTTGGTGTATCTCACTATTACTCGTCCAGATATTGAATATGCTGTTCACATAGTCAACCAGTTTGTAACCTCCCCTACTACTATTCATTAGGTAGCTGTTCTTCATATATTGCGGTATCTTTGGGGTACTATTTTTAAAAGTCTTTTACTTCCATCTACATCATCTTTAGAGTTATGTGCATACTTTGATGTTGATTGGGCTAGTGATCCTATTGATCGAAAATTTATCACTAGCTACTGTATTTTTTGGGTGATTCTCTTATTTCTTGGAAGAGCAAAAAATAGCCGGTCATTTCTAGATCCTCCACAGAAGCTGAATATCGTGTTATGGCATCTACTACCACTGAGATAGTTTGGTTACGTTGGTTACTTGCCGATATGGGTGTTTCCCTTTCTCATCCTACTCCTGTGTACTATGATAACAAGAGTACTATTCAAATTGCTCACAACTAAGTTTTCCATGAGCGAACCAAGCACATTGTGATTGATTGTCATCTCACTCATCATCATCTTCAGCATGGCACTATTACATTGCCTTTTGTTTCTTCTTCTATACAGATTGTAGACTTGTTTACTAAGTCACACTCTATCTCTCGCTTTTGTTTCTTGGTTGACAAACTCTCGATGCTTCTTCCTGCCACATCGTGAGTTTGAGGGGGGATGTTAGGATTTATATGTACTTTTTATTTATTCTTAAGGGTAGTTTAGTACTTTTGCTTAGTTGTGTATATATTCAACTTTACTCTCTTTTTCTTTGGTTAATCTTAATATATGGAACCCTAGTTTTCTTTTCTCAATCTTCTTTAAATCTTTGAGTATAGTATGTTAATAACTACCATTACGAGTCATAATGGGCAGTTTATGAAAGTTCGAAAGCTAATACTTTGCAAATACATTTTTCAGGTCATCAGTAATAAGAGCAAAGACTTCTACTTTTGTAAGCGCTTGAACGCTTCTGGTTGAGATAGGGAGGTTGGAGGAGAAGGAACATACCAAGCCTAGATAGGATATTAGATTTTTTTGCACACCTTACTTCTTGCAAGCCCCTGCATAGACTTCATAAGGGAATCTACATACTTCTCGTTGGTGCAAAATCCCGCATCAACATATATAATTAAGTATTATACTTTAGTTTGATGTCATATAATAATGGCTGTTAAATGTAGCTTGCTAGCTAGTATCACTTGGATATACATTTAAGTTCTGTCTAACTAGTAACCTGTTCCAGGCAAATTATTTGATTATTCTATAATTTCTATTATTTTAAGAGGATACTAATCAGCTTGTATGATTAGAAATTCAAAATCTTCATGTATTTCTAGTGCAAAAGAAACGATGTATAGTTTTCTTTGTTTTTCTAACTAACGTAGAGTTAAACTCGAGGAAATTGCTTAAAACTAAAGCAACATTAAACATACATACACACACACTATATATAAAAAATTTTGTTCTTCTTGTTGCCTTCATGCTTTCAAGGTACATGATCACAATGTTAAACAATCCAAAGAAAATAATAAAAAGAGGAGGCTAGGGTTTCATTGATATTGCACAATTCAATTGAATACAAAAAGTATGATTTAACCTAAATACAAAGATGTATATATAGGCTAAACAAAGGAAATAATGAAAAGATAAATCTACCCTTAATTAACAATAAAACAAAATAACCCATATTTCTTAACATCTCCCCTCAAACTCACGATGCGGTGGCTACAAGCATCGAGAGTTTGCCAACTAGAAAACGAAAACGGGAAATAGAATGCGACTTGGTAAAGAAATCTGCAATCTACAAAGAAGAAGAAACAAAGGGCAAGGTAATGGTGCCATGCTTGAGATGATGACGAGTAAGGTGACAATCGATCTCAATGTGCTTAGTTCGTTCATGAAAAACCGAGTTGTGAGCAATCTGAATAGAACTCTGGTTGTCACAATACATAGGAGTGGGATGAGAAAGAGAAACGCCCATATCTGCAAGTAACCAACGTAACCAAACAATCTCTTTGGTAGTAGATGCCATAGCACGATATTCTGCTTCGGTTGAAGATTGAGAAACAATGGATTGTTTCTTGCTCTTCCAAGAAATAAGAGAATCACCCAAAAAGATACAGAAACCAGTAACTGACTTGCGATCTGTGGGATCACTGCCATGATCAGCATCAGAGTATGCACGCAGCTCCAAAGAAGAGGTGGATGGAAGTAAAGACTCAGAAAGGCTACTCAAGATACCGCAAAATACGAAGAACACTGCCCAATGAATCTAGTAGGAGAAGCAACAAACCGGCTAACAACATGAACAACATATGCAATATCTGGACGAGTAATAGTGAGATATACCAAACTCCCAACAACAGTACGGTATAAAGTAGGATCTGACAAAGGTAAACCATCAGAAGAAGAATATTTTGCATTAACCTCAATCGGAGTATCGATAGTCTTATTATCAGTAAGTCTAGCCCGTTCAAGAATATCTGCAACATATTTCGACTGAGAGAGAAGATGACCTCTAGGTGAGTAGGCTACCTCAATACCCAAGAAATATCGTAGAGAACCCAAATCTTTCATTTCAAATTGTTGAGCTAACTTTGTCTTCAAAACTGAAATACCATCAATATCATCACCAGTAATAATCATGTCATCAACATATAAAAGACAGAATGATACGACTGCATCAGCACTTAACAAAAAGAGCAGAATCATGACTACTAGAAGCAAATCCAAGGGAAGAGATCACAATAGAAAATTTCTCAAACCAAGCACGAGGTGCTTGTTTAAGACCATATAACGCTTTCTTCAGCTTGCAAACATACCCAGAATCATGTGAAACACCAGGAAGGGGGCCATATAAACTTCTTCTTGAAGATCTCCATTCAAGAATGCATTTTTAACATCAAGTTGAGAGATATGCCAGCACGACCAAGCTACCCGCAATAAGAGTACGAATAGTAGTCATTTTTTGCAACAGAGCAAATGTCTCCTCATAATCCATACCATCTTGTTGAGAGTACCCTTTTGCAACCAACCTAGCTTTGTATCGCTCAATAGATCCATCGAATTAGTCTTGATCTTATACACCCACGACAACCAACAACATCCTTACCGGGAGGTAGAGGAACCAAATCCCAAGTACCTGTCTTATGCAAAGCAGAAAGTTCCTCATCCATAGCTTGCTGCCAAAGAGGATCAAGAATTGCCTCTTTATAGGAAGAGGCTCAGAGAGACAATGAATAGAAGCTAAAAAAGAAGCAAAAGATGAAGAATAACAAGAATAAGCAAAATCTGGTAACTTTGTGGACTTACGAATGCGTATGGATTGGCGTAGAGGTGGATCCACAATCTCGAGCAAGCTTGAGTGACCATAGGAGAAGAGGGAGCTTGGGTGTCTTTGAAGAGTAAAGTGTCGTACTGCAGAATGATCGGTACTAGGAACTGAGATGACAAACTATCGAATCCTCGGAAAAAGGATCTATACGAATTAGATCAGATCTAGTCAAGGTATGAGTAGTGGATGGAATAGAAAAGAAAGGTATATGCTCAAGAAAAAAACATGACGAGACACATAAAGTTTTTGAGTTATTGGATCAAAACAACGATACCCCTTTTTACCTTCACCATAACCAAGAAAGACACAAATAACAGATCGAGAGGACAACGGTCTTGCGTTCTACATGAGGACGAAGAACAAAACAAGTACAACCAAAAACTTTAAAGGAAGAATAATCGAGGGGCATACCCATACAACTTTTGAAAGGAGAAAAACCTGAAATATGAGAAGATGGAATTGTATTAATCAAACCTACAGCGGTAAGAACACTTCACCCCAAAACCCCACACTAGGAACAGAGGAAGACAATAAGAGAGAACGAGCAGTTTCAACAATGTGCCTATGTTTTCTTTCAGCCACACCATTTTGCTCAGGAGTATCTATACACGAGGTTTGGTGAACAGTTCCATCTAATGCAAGCAACTCACAAAATTTATTAGAAGTGTATTCCCCACCCAAATCACACCTAAAACATTTGATAATGGCAGAATGTTGAGTTTTGACAAGAGCTCGAAAGGCTGTATATATCTCAAAAAATTCAGAACGATGTTTCATTAAATAAACCCAACAATAACGAGTATGATCATCAATAAAAGAAACATAATATCGAGACCCTCCTTTTTGTGGCAACAGGAGAAGGTCCCCATACATCAGAATGAATCAAATCAAATGGAGAAGAAGAAACAGAAATACTTCAATTAAAAGGTAAAGCTGAAAATTTTGCCAGTTTACATCTACTACAATCAGAAATATCACAAGTTTGCAAATTTCCTAAAGCCCCTGTGGATGCCAAAAATCTCAAACGAGAAGATGAAACATGACCTAAACGAGAATGCCATAAATAAAAACTAGAAGAAGAAGGACTTAAACGAAAAGAAGACAAATCAACACTAGTAGCGGCAAAGACAGACTAGTAGCAAGCAAGAAAGAATCGGCACTTTTAACTCATCCAAAATATATAGTCCCCCTTCCTACGACCTGTCCCATTCAGCTTCTGAGACTGTAGATCCTGCACATAACAAGAAGAAGAGGAAAAGGTGACTAAATTACCAGAATCACATAACTGACCAACAGAAGCAAGATTTAATGTAAGTTTTGGAATATGATAAACATTAGAGAGAGACAAGTGAGGTGTGACAACGAACCAACACCGCTAAAGGCATAGGAGTGCCATCGGCGGTCATGACAGAATAGAAGGCGAAGGGGACACGAAGCAAAAGATGAAGAATCTGGAGACGTGTGATGTGAAGCACCAGAATCCAAAACCCATACAGAATGTGACATACCTGAAGAACTATGAGATAACTGACCTACGGAAGAAGAAGCAGACATAGCTTGTGGCTGTAAGGAGAGAAACTTTTGAAATTGCTCAGCCACAGTACTAGGATCGGTGAAAGAACCTGATGAAACTACTACTGCAGTATTAGACTGTGGTGGTTTGTAACCCTGAGGTGGTCTATGAGCATTAGATTGTGACTGGTTGCCAGGCTTCCAAGCTTGAGATTGCTGCTGCGATTGATTCTGCTGTCTCAACTTAGGACACTGAGCCTTCCAATGACCTTTTTGCTTACAGAAACTGCACTCGTCGAAGGCAACCCTTGTGTAAGGTTTATTCTGATTATTAAAGGATCAGGCTTGAAGGTACTGCTAACACAGAAGGATTAGAAGTCGAAGCAGAAAGAATTCTCTTTTCAGAATGAGACTTAAGAAGTATTTCTTCAGCCAATAACTCACTGACAATTGAGTCAACAGAAGGCATTGGAGAACGATGCAAAATTGAACCTCTAAGTCCTTCAAAATCACTACGAAGTGCCGTTAAAAACTGTACCAACCGTTGCTGCTCCCTATGAGCAATATAGGCACCACATGCTTTTAATTCTGCAGATTCTGTAAGAGCCAATTGATCCCAAAGATCTGTCATAGCAGAATAAAACTCATGAACGCTCATATTCTTCTGCTAAAGAGCTCGTATGTCATTCTCCAATTGATACTGCTTTGCAAAATTTGATTGAGTAAATAACCTTTGTAGATGATCCCAAACCTCTTTTGCTGTCTCATACTTCGCTAACTGTGTACCTATGGAATGCCCAACAGAATTATTAATCCAAGTAATAATTTTTGCATTGTTTGCTTCCCAGGCATCTATCAAAGCATCATAACCCTCCTCAGTACTCTTAGGTTTCACAGAAGTTCCACTAACATATCCCCACATCTTTTTACCCTTAAGAAAATTTCTCATCACATAACTCCAATACGAATAATTCTTGTCATCTAACCTCACACTTACAGACTGAAGCGAATCGTCTCTTTCAGTAGCCATATTAAAAAAAAAAAAAAACCAGAATGCAAAAGGAAGGAAAACGAAATACCAGATTGCCGAAATTGAATGAATACCAACGAAATATCAGATTGGCGGAACGAACGAATACCCTCTCCAAAAAGTTGGATCCGCGCAAGCTGTGTTTAAGATTAAGCCTCGTCCCATGAAACTTTGCTCTGATACCATGTTAAACAATCCAAAGAAAATAATAAAAAGAGGAGGCTAGGGTTTTATTGATATTGCACAATTCAATTGAATACAAAAAGTATGATTTAACTTAAATACAAAGATGTATATATAGGCTAAACAAAGGAAATAATGAAAAGACAAATCTACCCTTAATTAACAATAAAACAAAATAACCCATATTTCTTAACACCTTACCAATTTATTGTTCTTCCGCAGTGATCTCAGCTCTCCTTGTTGCTGATCAGATGAAACAAGAGAGAGATTGTCAAACAAGTTCCCGATTGTGCTTTATTAGTATTTTTCTCAAGTCATAGGCCATAAGAACAAAGGCGTCGACATTCGTAACCGCTTTGAAGGGTTCTGGTTGAGATGGGGAGGTTAGATGGTGAAGCGTCATCTCTAGCCCAAGCAACAAGTTCTTCTCCGAAGAAGTCACCCTCTTCAAGAATATCTTGTTCACTAGGGTGATGATCAGTCCTCCGAGGGGTAGTTGCAGGTGCCCTCCCCGAGCGTAGGTCCATAGATTGCCTTGCGGTACAAAGAGCATCTCATCAATTGGGTCTCCCTCCCGAACAATGCGAGTCCGCTCATCATAGAAAGCTGGCCTCACACAATCACAAAGGTCATCCAAACTCGTATCATTCCAGGTTGCAAACTCGTCTACCTGGACATACATTAAAAAAATAAGGATGAGAATATATCCAATATGCTCGAATGGTCTAAGCGAGTTCTTTAATTTGCAGAGTTATTTATAATATAGAGACAAAAGAATCTCACTTTCTTTAGTAGGTCTAAGCAGAGTTCGCGCTTTATGTTGCTTTTGAGATCCTTGGAAAGATAATTGAGCAAATTTTCTACATTTATACCTTTGATCACTTCCCAACTGTTCGGCGGGTGTTTCTCAATCCGCTGTTGGAGATTCATAGAGATCCTTCTAAAGGGCAGCCACCGATTTATCTCTTGATTCTTCAATTTCATCTTGAATAATCCTCTCGCTCCCTGGTTGAAACAAATCTGTTTCACAGGAAGCACAGTTCCTAGAAATCAATTATGCATCATCTTAATTAAGGATATAAAAGTTGAGAAGTTTAAGGCAGACGTTATGATCGTTATCATATTATCATATGTCTAATATTCAATATTATACAACATTTTGATTCATATGAAAAATTAACCAATCAAATTAAGTTCTCAGTTAGATGAGAGGAAATAAATACATAAGTAACAATAATATTTTTGGATGAACGTATGAATGATTACATATACATGTTTCACCAAATTGGTTTATTTTTTATTTTTTTATTTTTTGATCAAGTAAACAAACAAATGTGTATATATAAGAATCCAATATTACATAAGTATGATACGACTATATAACTATAACTATATATATATATATCTGTGTGTTTGTGTGTGTGCAAACCTGGATGTCCCAATAATATAGACAATAAATGCTACACCAAAGTAAGTGAGGAAAAGAACGAACATATATATATATATATATATATATATATATATATATATATACACAAACCTGGAATATCTCAACAGTATGGACAAAAAATAATACACCAACGACAGTGATGAAAATAACGAAAATGTTTTCCCCGATATCCACACTTGGTTGGAGGCCCTGACCAAAACCGCTGCAAATAATTGGATTTGTATACATTAATCCCATAAATTGACAAGCTATATCCTCAAAACCAAGAAAATTAAAAGGTGTATGGTATATACGTGGGAAGGAAAAGTCAACCATGCGAAGAATGTACCGTGGTATCCATGTGCTAATCTAATGAATAAATGTTATGTATTCATATTTTCACAATTCTAAAAATTGTTATAATAAATAAAAGAGAAATTAATGTATATGTGACAAATTTATTGGTAAATTATACAAGTAACTTGATACAGATTATGTATTCTCGACTTTTTGAACAGGAGAAACAAGGAAGATGAGCATATGTAGTATGTACTTGCAAACCTGAGATTTTGCAGGGCCCATCGGAGAGTATAAGCCTTCCTCTGTGCATGGTCGAATTTAATATCCACAATGCCAGATTGAAGAGCGTCATAGAATATTCCAAAATCATAGATTGTTTTATTTAGTGTCTTTGTCGAGCAAAAATCATTTAGAAATGGATGGTTTGCAAATCCATCATGACAGTAAAAAGAACCACATCCAGCATGATCTATGCAGGCTTTTTTCCAGGATTCAGTCAGTCTTTTTACGGCGAAAAAGTGCCACAAAGATCCAATTACCTAAAAGACAAGCAGCTCTTACATATAAATATTATATAATGGAAACAAAAAAAAAAAAAAAAAAAAACATTTTTAAGTTTTAAATTTTAAGCCAGGAACAAAAAAAGTAAAGGATAAAAAAAAAAAAAGAGAGGAAAGAAAAATATATAAATCTTTAAGATTTCTAAATTTCAAACTAACAATTCAATCCAATAAATTGGATAATTTAAATAACTAATATCTCAATGTGTCGATGATTAGAAGGCTTGCACAAATTTGGGGGTTACCAATGTCTATTTTTTACGGTTGATCACTCTGGGTTTTGTGGTCTTGGTGGTACTAGCAATGAGACATTGTCTTTTGGCTTTCTTTGCTTTTGTTCCTAACTCGGGGCATGTCCCTATGTAGGAAGAGTTTCTTTGTGTATTTTCATAGTTTTGTATAGACTATTTTTTTGGATCTTACCTTAGGGGATTGTCCTGAGCTAGGTTGACCGCTTTTTATAGGTTTTTTGTACTTTATTTTTCCTTTTTTTGATTGAAAGCTTACTTACTCCGAAAAAAAAAAAAAAAAATCTTATCTGTAAAATTTAGTTAATTAAACATTAATGCATAGATATGTTAAATTCTGCCTTTAGTCTAGCAAAACCGATTTGTGAAGCATTAGAGAACGCAACATAGGACGAAGGTGTAAACTAATCAATGAATAAAAGGTTTAGTTTAACTTACGCAAGCAGCTCCTATATAGCAAAGGGCAAAAATTGCTGCTGTGAATCTTCCTATTCCTGAAAAGTTGCTCCAGTCGTCTGCTATAGCTCCTGATCTATATCTAAACGGTGGACACAGCCGGAGAATCCTTAGCGCATATTGGACAAGAAATAGGTCGAATACAAACGTAAGGTTCATTCTTGTCATTTTCTGATTGATAGACAAAATCAGCAGCACCTGGACAATTCAGAGCCCATCAGTAATAAATAATGTGACTTACGAAAACACATACCTACAAATGAAAACTTTGAGATGAGACTTGGAAAAGTATATTATAATTTACAACGAACTTCAAACCGTCATTTCTTTTTCTTTTATATCAACTCTGCTGGAACAGAATGTGTTCTCAGCTTCACAACCTAAAAGAGAGTGTACATTAGCAAAGTCTCCGGGCACTACTTATGCCACATCAGTAGAAAATTGTTTAAGCTGTGTTTTAGTGTGCCAGCTCATGCTTTCTATGTATCCCTATATGAAGCTCAGATTTGTTGAATTTATCGCCAAATCACACAAAACTATGAAGCAGAAAAGGAAAAAGACAAAACTATAATTTATAACGAACTTCAAACCGTCATTTCTTTTTCTTTAATATGAACTCAACTGTAACAGAGTATGTTCTCTCTTGGATTGTTATATTTGTTGTTATATTTGAGTTACTGTTAGTTAGGTTGTGGTTAGTTAGTAAGTCAGTTAGTTTAACTGTGGTATAGTTGGTTTAACTATGAGTTAGTTGAAAATGTATTGTATATAACGAACAGAACATTGTATTTTCTTTTTGCTCTGTAGCTTTACAGCCGAAATAATAGACTTGTGAATATTCAGCATCTTCTTCTCTGAATTAAAACATGGTATCAGAGCGGGCTTCGAAGTGGTGCTCTTCTCAATCTTGATTTCTTTCTTCTTCAATTTTTCCCCAAATCACCAATATTTGTCTGATTTCTTTCTTCAATTTTTTCCCCAAATCACCAATTTTGCCCAAATAATAGTAGAGATACAAATTGAGATACAAGATGTCGAATATCACTGATTCTGGATCTCCTCTCTACGTTCATCCATTAGACACTCCTGGTTCAGTCTTGGTCTCGGAACAGCTCACTGGTACAGAGAATTACGGAATATGGAGTCGTGCCATGACAGTTTCTTTGAGAGCCAAAAATAAGTTAGGGTTTGTAGATGGATCTTGTAAGAAGTCCGAATTTAATCAATCGTTGCATGCTCAATGGGAGCGCTGTAACTCTTTAGTTCTTGCATGGATTTTTAATACAATGTCGAAGGAGATTTTTGATAAGAGCTTGAATGTTGATATTTTGTTAGTGATTTAATTGGTTTATTTATGGAAAAATGTGTTTAAAGTGTGGAATTTGGATTATTTCTTTCATAAATGCCATTTATGGGATCACGGGTGCCTGTTGAGTGTTTTCAGGCTCAAACAGGTTGTTGAAGGGAAAAGAATGATGTCGATAGGATTCACGACGCGTAGGAACAAACGGCACAAGAATCAGGGTCGAAATGAGGGAGTTGTGGTACGTCAAAGATGTTACGGAAAATCTGGAAATTCTTCATCATGAGTATGCCTCGATGTTTCTGTCATAACTTGAGCTGTAGAAGTCAGAATTTGACGATTCTGGTGGCATTGGAAAGCTTATTCAAAGAGCTACAATGTTCATGTTGATTACTTCATCTAATTCTGAAGTTTACAGATGCTTTGGACAGAAGGAACGATCGCTGCGGCGATCATTATTACTGCCGCGGCGATGGGTCAGGGGTTTGTGTTAATTCATTACCCTAATCCGAATCTGAATGGGCTAAGTTTTCTAATCTTTTTCCTAAACACGACCAGAACCCTAGGATATAAAAGAGAGTCTTTAAGAAGTTAAAAGGGGATTGAAGAAGGAGAAAGGACGGCCACTACTTTGGAGATAGAAATTCTTGCGATTCTCGTTCACAAATTAGAGAAGTTTTTCTATTTTTCTTTCTTGAACTAATGATATTCAATACAATGGTTGTTTTCATTACTGTAATTATGAACTAAATCTCTTTTCTAGGGCTAAAGATGTAGCCCAATTTATGAATATGTGTTGATTTAATTTGTTGTTAATTCTTATTGAGCATTTAATTCTAAGTTTTATAATTGTGCATAATGCTTTCAATTCTTAAAGATCCGAGAGTTGAATGATATCATGGGTTGGGTTGAGATCGAGAGATGAAACTTGATTTGTCTAAGGTAATAAATTCATAGATTGAGCGAACGCTAGCGATAGGTTACCGCGATCTGTGAGGCTTTGGTAAATTCTATAGAACTTAATGATCTCTTAACTCCTAAATCCAACTTAGAGATATTTTGGGTTGTTGCTTAAGGGTTAATTCGCTAATTGTTCGAGAGAAAGTTAGTGGAATATCAGGGAATTTGGCCTTTAGAATAAGCTTAATTAGGTTAGCAATAATTGTCAATGCATAGGATTAAATTGGTGTAAAATCTATGCCTTATGTTTAGTCATATTGATCTTTATATCAAAGTGTTTATAAAATTCTGCATTTATTTGGTTTTTAGTTTGTTTACTTTTTCATGAAATTCATTCTTAAAAATCAAATAGCAATAAAATAGATTAGTTTGGTACTTGGTAGGTAGTTCTCTTGGGATTTGACACTCGCTTACTCGAGCTTTATTACTTGCACGATTTCGTACACTTGCGAAGAGCTTGTCAATTTTCAATAGTATCGTCTACTCAACCAGTGCTAATCAAGTTTGGTAGGACTTGAAAGAGCAATACAACAAGATAAATGGGACAAGAGTCTTTGGGATTCACAGGGAGATAGCCAATTTGATGCAAGGAACAAACTCGGTGGCTGCTTACTATAACAAACTCAAGACTCTGTGGGATGAATTGAGTTCGTTGGTGAGTTTACCACCACCAGATAATGACTCGGCCAAAGCTTATTTAGCTCACCTGAATCAGCTGAAACTACTGCAATTTCTGATCAGACTAAATGATTCTTATGGAATGGTTCGAAGTCAAATATTGTTAATGGTGCCTCTGCCATCTGTGAATCAAGCTTACTCTGTAGTAAGTCAGGATGAGAGTCAAAAGCTGCTAACAGGATACAATCAGGCTACTGAAGTTACCACGACATTATATTCACAAGGCAACCAAAGAAATTCAGGTCAACATTCAAAATATAAAGGAAAAAAACCTTACGTTGAATGTGATTACTGCCATGCACCTAGACACAAGAGAGATACCTGCTACAAACTTCATGGATATCCGACTGATTTTCAATTTAACAAGGGGAAATCTGGAATGAAAGCTAAAGGTAATCAAGCTCAACCAAGTCTGGAGCAGGGATCACAGTCGCAAGTGTTAAATACTGAAGTTGCTACTGATGGTGCTAAAGTAGGAGCTAACCTGGGAAATGTATTTACTCCAGAACAGTATGCTTAACTACTGCAGCTGCTGGGAAAGGAAAATCTAACAACACCATCAGCCAATTTGGCAGTTAAGACCATCTCATTATGTTCAAGTCTTGATAATGTGAATGATTGGATATTAGATTCAGGGGCCACAGACCATATGACTCATGACTTCCACAATTTTTCTTCTACCATAGCTAGTCAATCGTCCATGAATAGCTTCGTAGGTATCCCAAATAGCAGTAAAACTTCAATTAGGAATATTGGATCAGTTCGTTTACAAGAAGACTTACTACTTAAGAAAGTCTTGTATTTACCTGATTTCAAATACAATCTGCTGTCGGTATCTAAATTGACATCTTCAAGTCATTGCTCCATCACTTTTTATCCGGATTTTTGCATTGTCCAGGACCTTTGGAGTGGCAAACTGAGGGGGATTGGTAAGCTATGCAAAGGGTTGTATCATTTCATCCATATCTCCAAAATAAAACGTTGTTTACATGATTTTACTCTAGTTTTAAGAAAAGCATTAGGCATATGCAAGTTTGATTGTAATAAGGAGATATTTTGTAATTCCACAAATTCTGTTGATGCTCATGTTGATTCATCAATAAAAAGGTCTTTGAATATTGAGGATATTATACTTTGGCATAGACGATTGGGGCATGCTCCATTGCCCATTTTGCAAACTATAAATCCTGGAATTTCAGTTCAAGAAAAGTTTCATTGTGAAGTTTGTCCCCTGGCCAAACAAACCCGATTACCTTTTAGTCTAAGTGAAACAACTACATCAAGTGTGTTTGATTTATTGCATTTAGATATTTGGGGACCTTACAAGGTATCAACACAAGGTAATGCAAGGTATTTCCTTACTGTGGTAGATGATCATACTAGAACTACATGACTGTTTCTTATATAGTTTAAAGCTAATGTGTATCAAACATTGAAGAATTTTCTGATCATGGTAAAGAATCAATACAATAGAACCCTTAGGTCCATTAGAACAGACAATGGAACAGAATTCTTTAATCAAAATTGCCAAGAATTGTTGTCTAGCTTAGGAATTATACATCAAAGTACTTGTGTCTACACTCCACAGCAAAATGGAGTTGTAGAACGCAAGCATAGACACATCCTCAACATTGCTAGAGCATTCAAGTTTCAATCTCAAATTCCAGAATTTTTGTGGGGTTATGCAGTAAAAGCAACAGTTTATGTTATCAATAGATTGCCTACCAAGGTTTTGAATGGTATTTCACCTTTTGAGAAGTTCTATGGCCATCAACCTAAGCTGGATCATTTGAGAGTTTTTGGCTGCCTAGCGTATGCTACGAATCTCACTTTTCAAGGTAAATTTGCACCAAGGTCCATCCCATGTGTTTTCCTTGGTTATTCAGACTATAAGAAAGGATATATCCTATCTGATTTGCAATCCAAAACAGTGAGTATTAGCCGGGATGTTGTTTTCCATGAACAAATTTTTCCCTTCCATATGCATCATTCCAATAAACCAGTATTTCCTCTTGAGAACTTTATGGAAGAAGAACTAGTTTATTCATCCTCTGATTTGGATAATTATCATTAGACAAAACCTGCTGTATATAACCCTGCAGCCCCTGTTTTACCCTCAGCTATACCTACTGTTTCTTCCTCTTCACACAACCAACTTCGCAAATCCAGTAGAACCTCTAAGCCACCTATTTGGACAACTGATATTGTGTGTCCCACTCTGCCACAATCAAATCTGATCCCTACTGTCAAATACCCATTCACAATTACATAACTTACAATCATCTTTCCCCAACCTACCAAAGATGTTTGTCTAGTATATCTACACTTACTGAACCAAATTCTTTCACCCAAGCATCAAAGGATCCTAATTGGGTTGTAGCCATGCAATAAGAGATTCAAGCCTTGGAAAGAAATGAGACATGGTCTTTGGTTTCTCTACCACTAGGTAAGGTTCCAATAGGGTGTAAATGGGTCTATAAACTCAAGTACAGAGCTGATGGGACTCTAGACAGGTATAAGGCCAGATTGGTGGCCAAAGGATTTACACAGAGGGCAGGAATTGATTATGAGGAACCCTGTGGTGAAAATGGTGATAGTGAGGTTAGTCTTAGCTATTGCATCATTGAGAGATTGGCCTCTCTTCCATTTAGATGTTGATAATGCTTTTTTGCAAGGGGATCTTCAAGAAGAAATATGCATGCATTTGCCGCAAGGTTTTTCCAATACACATGCTCAATCTTTAGTTTGTAAATTGCACAAGTCACTCTATGGCTTGAAACAAGCTTCTCGGGCATGGAACACCAAACTCACCATTGCCTTGTTAGCAGGAGATTTTCAACAGTCCCCTTCCGATCATTCTTTCTTCTTTAAAAAGCATAATGGTCATATTGTGATTCTTCTTGTATATGTTGATGATTTGGTGATTACAGGGAATGATGCTTCTATGATTCAAGCCACTAAAGATCTATTGCATTCAAATTTTAAACTCAAAGACTTGGGACATCTTAGATATTTTTTGGGTTTTGAAGTGGCTCGCTCTTCCAAAGGTATAACTCTCTGTCAAAGAAAGTATGCTTTGGAATTGAGAGCTGAATCTAGTCTAGCAGCTTCTAAGCCCACTTTGGTTCCACTTGACCCTCAATTGAAGCTTACAACTGTAGAGTATGATCAAGCTTTTCCTGGACAGTCTGATCCTATCTTAAGTGATCCTTCAGTCTATCAAAAGTTGATTGGCAAGCTATTATATTTGTGCCTCACCAGACCTGATTTAAGTTTTGCAGTAAACTTGCTCAGTCAATTCATGCATCAGCCCAAACAGTCCCATCTCAACACTGTCATGAAAGTTGTTCGATATGTGAAGGGTTCTCCTGGTTTAGGATTATTGTTCCCAACTGATGGTACATTGCAGCTACAAGCTTTTTGTGACTCGGATTGGGCCTTCTGCCTCATGACTCGTAAGTCTGTAACTGGGTTCTGCATCTTTCTCGGTGACTCTGCTGTCCTGGAAATCCAAGCGACAAGTCACAGTATCTAGATCCTCATCCGAAGCTGAATATCGTGCTATGGCTTCCACAGTTTGTGAACTTGTTTGGGTGTCTCAAGCATCGATCTTGGTTTTCCCCTGCAGCTTCCTATTCCCCTTGGCTGTGATAATCAATCAACCATTCATATTGCTTCCAATCCTATTTTTCATGAACGTACAAAGCATATTAATATAGATTGTCACATTGTTCATGCGAAGATTAAGGAAGGTTTAGTGCATCCCATACATGTACCTACTTAGGACCAGCCTGCTGATTTATTTACCAAGGCTGTTCCAACTGCTCTTCATCGCCATTTGCTGCCCAAGTTGGGGGTGCTGGATATTCATCACCCGCCAACTTGAGGGGGATTCTTGGATTGTTATATTTGTTGTTATATTTGAGTTACTGTTAGTTAGGTTGTGGTTAGTTAGTAAGTCAGTTAGTTTAACTATGGTGTAGTTGCTTTAACTGTGGTATAGTTGGTTTAACTATGAGTTACTTGAAAATGTATTGTATAAAACGAATAGAACATTGTATTTTCTTCTTGCTCTGTAGCTTTACAGCCGAAATAATAGACTTGTGAATATTCAGCATCTTCTTCTCTGAATTAAAACATTCTCGGCTTCACAAGTTAATAGAGAGTTTACATTAGCAAAGTCTCCGGGCACTACTTATGCCACATCAGCAGAAGATTGTGTAAGCTGTGTTTTAGTGTGCCAGCTCAGATGCTTTCTATGTAACTCTATATAAAGCTCAGAATCAGATTTGTCAAAGTTAAGAAAAACAGTTGCAATAAACTTCCTTTTCAAGATTCATTATTTTCTATAATCAACATCTCTATGTTATTGAATTAGAAAAGATATATAAGCAGCTCATAATTAGGTCACATAATCTCAATCCTATACAGAAAGAACATTTAGCAGCCAAAGACTGTCTTACCTGTCGGACCGGAAGAACGACTAAAACGTCAACAAGCAAGATGAGCCACGAACGTTTCCTTGCCTTTTGGTGTGAATCAATACGCAGTTGGAAAATTGTAATTAATATGTAGCCTAAATCCCATCCTATTTGGCTAACAATATCCATAGTTCTAACATCCTTGTTCAATTCAAGGCACTTTTTATCATCATTCACCACCAGCATGTATAAGTAATCAGATCCTAAAACATTTGCCACATAGCACAGGAACAAAAAAAAGCACTCCCCCACAATCCCCCGTCGAAGAGGGAATTCCTTGAAACCGAGCAAGAATTTAGCAAGCTTCCC
Organism: Pistacia atlantica; assembly: GCA_026229545.1. Taxonomy (NCBI): domain Eukaryota; kingdom Viridiplantae; phylum Streptophyta; class Magnoliopsida; order Sapindales; family Anacardiaceae; genus Pistacia; species Pistacia atlantica. The sequence continues at coordinate 24,851,090 of CM047908.1, read as the reverse complement.
ATCATTACATTTTAATTCTCTAATCCTACTATTCCATTGAATTTCAAAGCCAGAATATGGACCTCTTTGGAAACTTCCCGAAAATGAATTTGTTCCATCTCTACGTTCCCTGGAAACTTGCCCTGGTGTACCTTCCTCTATATTCAAGGCCAGAGACCTGAACAAAATATAATTAGTTTGAAAAAAGATTACTTCATGACGCTATACACCCACATGCATCCACCGCAAATAATAATAGAACACATAAACCAGAAATTTGGCGGACAAATAACTATCCAACAACTTAACTGACTAGCAAAATTTCAACAATAGACAAGTCCATTCAACTACTTACATGATTACAATGTGTAGAACTCTTTGGGTTGTGCAAATAAACTATTCTTCAGATACAGGATCGGTTGCAGATATTAGCATCTTAAATTTATTAGAAATACCAAAGGATTTGATCTCACCTAGGCCTGGAGCATGAGTGTGTGTGAGAATGTAATTAAGTCAATTGGGTTAGTTGGTATTTTATTTTTAAGGTTTCTCTCTCACGCGTCGTAAACACTTTGTTTTTTTCTTAATTAAATAACACTATCTGCCTGCCCCACTGAGCAACCCTACTATTTTTTATAGCAAGGAAATGCACTCTCTCTCACGTTCATATCTCTTTCATACTTTTCTTTAACCAAGTCTACGTACTCAGACTACAACTTTGTCCTTCCGCTCCTTCCTTTGGATTGTTTATATAGGAAAACATGTCTTTGTTGACTTGAGTAGCCGACATTATAGAAGAATTCCTAAATTGTTTTGTTTTTATTCTTTAGTTTGCGTGTGAGAATGATCGACCCGTATCCCTCTGTCTCGATCTTGGGAGGAATCTATTCCAATTAAGGAATAAATAAACTAATCTCTGGATCAACAGTAGCTAGGCATGATAATACAGGAAAATTTCGATAAAATTTTTTTCGGATTGGACAAGAAGTTGGTGACTGTGGATATTGTTCTCCTTCTCTTGCTGAGTATCTTCCATATAATATATAATCCAAAGTACTGCTTATGATTCTTTTGCTTGTTGTTTGGTAGATGAGGTAATTTACGTGGAAAATTCTAGCGAAAGTTAACAGGAAATATTTGCTGCGTCATATGAACTTTCTGAGCATGATTATTTGGAAAGATAAATCAGATCTAAAAACTAAGGTATAGCAATTAAATTATTCAAATTAAACTCAAAAGTTATAATTAGCTTAATATATTAAATCTCTTTCGTGCACGGGATGGAAGTGTGTTTTAAAGCAATTGATATCTCTTATATGTTTTAAGTCGTATGATATCCTAATTAAAGGGATTGGAGTAAGTCGATATTAGGCAATTTATGTATTTAATACTCCTCTGTAAGGTTCACTAGAATCAACTCATATTTGTGCATTTCCTCAATCCAATGGGCAAGATAACTGAACTATACAACTAGTCATAAGCCCAAGTTTGGCCACCATAAGACTTATTTTAGGAGCAAGTCCGGGTACAAAAATTACACACTCTTCGTTTCCTGAGTTAGTATCATAAATTAATTTAATATTTAATTTCCATTTAATTACATAATAATAATACTAAATAGGGGTGAGCGGTTCCGTGTACCCTGCATTTTCCGAGGGAACCAGAACCGGAACCACACAGAGCAGGTTCCCAAAAAAAGGAACCGGAACCGAACCGCAGCTGATGAGTTCTTCAATTCAAGGAATCAAAACCTAAAATGCAGGTTCCGGTTCATTTCCCGGGTACCCTATAAAAAATTAATTACCCCTTATTAGTTTAAAAAATGACAAAAATACCTTAAAAGTTTACAAATATACCCCTAACAAATTTTGATTATTCATTCATTTGTGTCCACTGTCCAATGTAACTCATAACATGTAATCTCTAAGCAACACTTGAATTCAATCAATTCATCACAATTCACATAAAATTCGTCAATCAAAACCAAAACACAAACAATTATTCATCACAATTCACATCAAATAACTTCACCAAAATCATTCAATTTGAAAATGGAGAAGAACCAGAAAAGTAGACAACACGGAGAAGAAGATGGCAGAGTTGCAGAGAGAATGGAGAAGGAGAGAATTTGTCAATTTGAGATACCCTAATCGAATTGGGTATTTTGCTTTGATTGTAAATGTAAAATCACAAGGTACCCCATTATTTATACTAATTTCTAACATTGCCACTAGTCTATTAAGTAATTTGCCAGGGGTCTATTTGATAAATTAATAGACCCCATTACATTAGTTTACAATAGTTGTTAATTTGCCAGGGGTCTATTTGATAAATTAATAAATTATTAATGTTTATAAATTTTATTAATTTAATGTTATAATTGGCCAATTGGGTATTTATAATATACTAATTATAATTTAATATTATAAATTAGTAATGTTTATAATGTAATATAATAATGTAGAGCTGGGCAAGGGATCGGTCCCTTGCGGGCCCAGGCCTGGGCCTGTTTGGGACTGGTCCTAAATGGGACTAGTCTCAGGGTCCTGGGACCGGTGGTCCCGTGCCCATGAGAAAACCAAGACCGGACCTGTGGCCTTAGGCCTGGTCGGGACTGGTCCCATGGGGTTCGGAAAATTTTATTTTCCCCGCTCAATTTTTTTTTATATTTTGGGGGCAAAACAAAATTTTATAGGGGGTTTTTAGTATTTTTTAGGGGTTGATTAGTAAGTTTCTAAAAATTTAATTAATTTTAAAAAATAATAAATTAATAGTTAATTTTAATTTTTTAACATAAATATAATATTCACATTTCACACATTCACGCTTCACAAATAAACAATTAAATAATTTTTTTATTAAATTATTCATCTTCAATTTCATCGTCAACACTAGTTACATTATTCAAATCTGTATTCCTAAAGAGTTCAAGTGGTTCGGGATCTTCAGGGTGCTGTTGTAGTCTTATTTCTGTATGAGTCCAATCCCGTAAACACGTTATCACTTCAATCATCTCATCGGTTAAAGAACATCTTCTGTCTTCAACAATCCGACCACTCGTTGAAAATGTTGACTCGGATGCAATTGTAAAACCGCACGAGATAAAATGTCACGTGCCATTTGGGATATAATGCGGAATTGACTTTCTTGTTGGTTCCACCATTGAAGAATATCCATGTCAAGTTGCTCCTTCATCGTCATAAAGGTCAAGTCCACCTGTAGGTAGCGAGTCATCTCATTTGGTCTATGTATGTACGAGCTGGAGCTAGAGCTAGAGCTTCCGCCACGTCCCACATACGCCCACTTGCTCGATCCTTGAGGGGGGGCTACATCAAGGTCCTGATCGCCTCTCCTAGACGTTCCACTTCCACTTCCACTTCTACTTCCATTGTATCTGTTCTCATATAAAGAAAAAAGTCTATCCAATTTGTGTTTAAAGTCAGCCAAATAAGACGTATAATCATGTCATAAATGATGGTCTAACTCAGTAATTACACCGTTAACTACGGATAATTTAAACCTAGGATCTAGAAAAAGGCCTAATCCATATAAGAATGGAATATCTAACCAATATCTCTTATATTTTTCTTTCATACTTGAAACAATTTCACTAAAAATGTTATCATATCTATATTGATCAAAAGTTTTAGCAATTTGAACTAAAATATCTAACACTAAATTAGTAGTTGGATAATAAATACCACTTAATGTATTAGTAGCATCATAAAAATTTTTAAGAAATGAATAAAAAAGTTCACAAACCACCCAATCATCATAGTTGACAACTTCCTCTAGATAGTTCTTCCGGTTGATGAAATCTGTAATTTGTTTCGCGGTTGGCAAAGCTTTTTCCAACATCAAGTAGGTAGAGTTCCAACGGATAGGTATGTCTGTACATAACTTTAAAGGTCGAACCGGTGGGTCCTCTTCCTTACAATATTTGATGTACTCCTATCATCTTTTATTGCTACCGCCGACGATAAATCCGATAGCTCTACGCACCCTCTCAATCTTTGAATGTATAGCATCTGAACCTGCTTTAATTATCAAATTGATGATGTGACAAGCAGATCTCTAGTGATAAAATTTGCCTTCACCAAGCGGATCCAATTTCTTTTCAAATAAAGATATTGTCGCGGTGTTAGCAGTTGCATTATCAAGCGTTAGCGCTACAACTCTATCAGTTAATAAATATTCTTGCAAAACTTCAAGAATTGTAAAATAAATAGTTTCAGCACTATGTTTTTCATATAATGATTTAAAACCTATCAATTTTTGTTGTAAACCCCAATTATGATCTAAGAAATGTACTGTAACAGTTAAAAAAATCGGTTTTTGATCTACAAGCCCATATGTCTGATGTAAGTGCAATAGATATATTCCTAAAATTTTGAAATTCGTTTTTAAGTTTATTATTTATTTTGTTATAAAGTTTTAGTATATCTCTTCTACTTGTAATTCTGCTAACAGGGGTATATGCTGGACAAAATGCAGTTTTAACCATATTAACAAAAAAAGGATTTTTAGATAAACAAATGGAAGAGTCCGTAGCAACTATATATCTTGCTATTTCCTCTCGTGCAACATGTGTATTGTATTGCCATGCTGAGAGGGTTGAGGATTGTGGATTAAAATTAAGTTGAGTTTGAATTTGTCTACCTGATCCGCTTGAAGATGCATTTATTTGGGGATGCTTCTTCTCTACGTGTCGTCGCATCGTCGAAGTCCCCTTCTCAGCCCCAATAATGGTTCCATATAAATTACATATCCCACACGATTCTTCCCCCTCTCCGTTTGTCTTTGGCCATTTTGATTTGGTGAAATATCGCCAAACATCGGACACGACCCTCTTTGACGGTCGGGGGGGTTGGGCTATGTCCGTAGCCGTTGAATCGCAGCTCACATGTGTTTGGCTACACCTCGTCCCGACCGAATGTGGTTGTGGAATTACAGATGCATCCTCTGGAGGAAATGGTGAAAATCGATTGAAGGCTTCAATTTCTTCGGTGGATGGAACGTAAAACTCATTTGGGAAAGACATTATAAATTTATGATAAAATAATAAATAATTAAAATGAAAAGAAATTAAATAATAATATGAAATTATGATGATATTGAAAAATAGAAAAAAATTTGAATAATAGAAAAAAATTATAAATATAAATTGAATAAGAAATTGATTGGAGATTTGGAGTAGAGAGATTGAGAGAATGAAAGAATGAGAGATTGATTGGTGTGAAAAAAATGAAAGGTTTTAGGGTTATTTATAGTGTAGTTGTGGGGGGGAAAATGAAAAAAAAAACTTATAATTATATAAATATAACCGTTGGGTGTCAGTTGATCGTTGGCTGCCAACGGTTAAAATTTTTTTTTTTTTAAAATTTTGTTTTAATCCTTATAATTTATACTTATTTTAGGGGGTTTAATGTAATTTTACAAATGACTAAAATGATAAAAGGTAAAAAAAATTTGGGCCCAGGCCCTCCTCCTTAGGACCAGTCCTCCGAAGGACCGGTCCTTTTTGGAGCTGGGCTTTTGGACCCGGTCCCAAATGCCGAGCTCTATAATAATGTGATAATTAATTAAGTAATTATTAAATTATAATGCAATGTTATAATTAATTAAGTGATCATACTATAATGTAATGTTATAAATACTTATAATTATTTAAGTAATTATTTAACAATAATGTAATGTTATAATCAATTAAATTTCTAATAATTTAATTAACTATTTATGTTTAATGTTTATAATGTAATGTCATAATTAATTAAGTAAATAAGTAATCATTTAATTGTGTAATGTTATAATTAATTAAGTGGTCATACTACAATGTAAATTATAATGTTATAATTAATTAAGTAATATACTATATAATTATAATGTAATATTATAATTAATTAAATTGTTAATTATTTAATTAAGTATTGTAATATTGTTTATAATAGAATGTTATAATTAATTAAGTAATCATACCATAAGTTTATAATGTAATGTTATAATTAATAAAATTCTAATCACTTAATTAAGTATTGTGTAAATTAATAAATTACTAATGTTTATAATATAATGTCATAATCAATTAAGTAATCATTTAATTATGTAATGTTATATTAATTATATGATCATACTATAATAGTATAATGTAATGTTTTAATGAATTAAGTAATCATACTATAAAGCTATAATTTAATATTATAATTAATTAAATTTCTAATTATTTAATTAATATACTAATGTTTATAATGTAATATTATAAATTCATAACTAATTATGTAATCATTTAACTATTTAATATTATAATTAAATAAGTAATCATAATATAATGTAATATAATAATGTTATAATTTAATAGAGTAATTATTTAACTATAATATAATGCTTAATTAATGTTTATAATGAAATGTTTATAAGGTAATGTTATAATTAATTAAATTTCTAATCATTTAATTAAGTATTGTGCTAATGTTTATGTAGTAAATTAGTAATTACTAATGTTTAAAACATAATATCATAACTTATAATCAATTAAGTAATTATTTAATTATGTAATTTTATAATTAATTATGTGATCACACTATAATATAATATTATAGTGAATTAAGTAATCAGATTATAGATCTTTAATGTTATGTTACAATTAATTAAATTTTTAATCATTTAATTATGCAATATAATAAATAATAATGTAGTAAATTACTAATGTTTATAATGTGGTGTTATAAATTTATAACTAATTAATTAATCATTTAACTATGTAATACTATAATTAATTAAGTGATCATAATATAATGTAATGTAATAATATTATAATTTAATTAAGTAATTATTTAACTATAATGTAATATTTAATTAATTAAATTTCTAATCATTTAATTAAGTAATCATTTGTTTATAATTAATATTTATAATATAATGTCATAATCAATTAAATAATCATCTAATTATGTAATGTTATAATTAATTATGTAATTAACTAATCATACTATAATGAAATATTAAAATGTTACATTGAATTGAGTAACAATACTATAAGTCTTTAATATAATATTATAATTAATTTGTTTATAATAGAATATTATAATTAATTAAGTAGTCATTTAATTATAATGTAATATTACAATTAATTACGTAATCGTACTATAAATTTATAATGTAATGTTGTAATTAATTAAATTTCTAATCATTTAATTAAGTATTATGCTAATGTTTATGTAGTAAATTAGTAATTACTAATATTTATAATATAATATCATAATCAATTAAGTAATCATTTAATTATGTAATGTTATAATTAATTATGTAATCATACTATAATGTAATGTTATAGTGAATTAACTATTAAGTAATCATATTATAAATCTTTAATGTAATATTATAATTAATTAAATTTTTAATAATTTAATTAAGTTTGTACTAATGTTTATAATAGTAATCAATTAATGTAATGTTATAATTAATTATACTATAAATCGATTAAGTAATGTTATAAAATTATAATTAATTAAGTAACATTTAACTGTAATGTAATGTTATAATTGATTAAGTATGATATTTAACTAGTAATTAAATTTATTAATGTTTATCAATTTATCATATATAATTAATTCATTACTAATTTATTATAGATATACTTAGAACTTGATAATTGAAATAAATAACTAAATGTATTATTATTCAATCAAATATACTATTTTATTTAAAAATAATTTTTTTAATAACATTAAAAATATAAAACACTTTTAATTGGACCATAATTCCAATTATTCACTTAATTAATCAAAACTTTAATATTAATGTATTACAATATATTAAAGTTTTTAATATAGTTTAAGTTATATGTAATAAGTATAATTGTATTAGTATATTTATTTAATTAGGCTATTCTGAAAATTTAACTTTTTCTATTTTAAATTTTTTTATATGTAAAATAATAGAAACCCCCTATTATTCACATTTCACAAATATTTTATTGCAGTCCAGGTTTCAAAACATGTTTCAAAATAGATTCTAAAACAGGTTCCAAATAGGTTCCAAAACAGGTTCCAAATAGGTTCCAAACCGGGTACCCCCTATAGGTTCCAAACAGGGTACCCTTTTTATAGGTTTTGGTTCCAGTTCCGGTTCCGGTTCCTCCACACACAAGAACCGAAACCGGAACCGGAACTGGAACGCACAGTGTCGGTTCAAAAAAATTGGAACCGAAACCTACCCGCACAGTGCCGGTTCTGGGTAGGTTTTGGTTCTTACCCCAGGTTCTGGTTCTACCCGCTACCCGTGCTTACCCCTAAATTACTAATAGCTATAAAAGACTTTCCAAGAAATGAGCAGGAAAATTCCATGACATTTAATGTTCCTTCAAAGAAATAACAAGGAAATTAAGTTCCTGGATGGGGTTCACGTACCGTAGATATTAGGTAGAAATTCTTAAATAAATAAATAAAATAAGAAAACCATATGAGCTGTGTTTGTCCAAGTGAATGGTTGACTTAAAAGTAAAAAAGACTTTGACTCAGGCTACTCTACGTCTACCCTACTTAAATTCCATGACATTTAATATTCCTTCAAAGAAATAACGAGGAAATTAAGTTCCTGGATGGGGTTCACGGCTAGGGGGGTAGTCGAACTGAGTAGTTCGTGAGCTACTCGGGCTTGACTCGTGACGAACTCAGACTTGACTCTTGAAAAGACGAGCAATTCGTGAGTTCGAGCTCCTCTTCAAGCTCGTGAAAGTTGTCGAGCATTTCTAGGCTCGATTTGATTTGCTCGCGGACTTGATGGTGCTTGCATCATCATTTGAGTGGCAGTTTCTCGTGAGCTCGATTGCAAATTTCAGCTCACGTAAATCGTAATTACCATAAAACAAAGACAAACAGCAGCAAAATCCCTACCCTTCAAACTTATTTCACCTTTGCCATTGTCGTCTTCACTTCTTCAGACAGCAAATCTGAAATGCTAGTCACGCCACCATTGTTTACCTACTGCTGTCCACCCTTCAATTTGAGACCTTCATTGAGCTTGGGTTCTTCACACCGCAAAGTCTGAGACACCACTGTTGTCTAGCCTTCATTCAGCAACTACCATCCAACGTTCATTTGCCCTTCAATCGAAGCTGCTGCAAGGTAGAATCTGACGACGAAGCTGCTACACACTTAGATTCTCAGGTGAGCTTCCATTTCTTAATTACTTTGTTTGTTGTATTGTAAATTGATATGCCATAGGCTAGTTTTTTCAACTACAATCTGAGATTAGCAAACTCACATGTTGTCCGGAGTGGTAATCATATTTCTTCTCAACAAAGAATTTGATTGTGTCTCGACTCTCGACCATGTCTTTGTATTGATTCTTATCTTTGAAAAAGCTAGATCTATGTGAGACAATGTAAATTGATCTGTGTGAGGAAGCCTGATGTGCTAAATAACAATTTTTTTTTTTTTAATCTTTTTAATGATCAAAGAAATTCCAAAATAATAGGTACAAGATATGTGATTATCAATTTGAATGTGCTTAATAGACTTGTCATTATTTGTTTATTCTGAATTTGTCTTCTTAGTGACATGATGTTTCCTAATTGCTCTGTTTGCAATATGATTGATACGTGATTATCAATCTGATGGTGTCTTGACTCTTGACCATGTCAGATTATTTTTGCTAATACCAATTTCTTAATTACTCTGTTTGCTAAAATTTTAAACCTCTGTTCATAATGCTTATCTCAAATTGTTTTTGCAGAGGGATTTGATAATTCTAATGGAGCCGTCATACACCCCCAATCGAACACAGCCTTCCATTTCACGAATGCAACCAACAGATGATATATTTGAAACTTGGACTGATGACGAGGCCACACCCACACCCACAGCAGCATCTACTTCTAATAATGTTACTGATGTTGATGCTTCTACCCCTCGTACCAACGAGGAGCAAGTTAATCATTTTTAGAGGAAAAAGAGACCAAAGACATCAGCAGTGTGGAATGAATTTAAAGAGGTAGTTGTACCAGATGGTTCTACAAAGGGAAAGTATGTTTATTGTAAGGCAAAGCTAGCAATAACGGAGACCATGAGCACAACTCAGTTTGCAAGACATCTAAAATTATGTTTGAAGCAAATAGCTACTTAGAGGCAAACATTGTTGTTTTTCTAGCCAACCAATTCAACGGATGAAGTCTCAATATAATCTGCACTTGCATTTTCAGATGCCAAGTTTGATATGGCCAAGATGTGGGAACTAGCTACTAATTGGGTGCTCATGCATGAGCATCCATTTACAATAGTGGAGGAGGAGGGTTTTAGCATCATGCAAAGATGTGGTATGCCATTATGGGAGAAGATCACACTGACTGCTTTGAAACAACATTATGTGACTGTGTATGAGATACAAAAGAAGAAGTTGTTTAATTTGCTTAAGAATATCAACAAGATTAGTTTGACAACTGATATATGAGATTCTTTTAATCAGAAGCTTGAGTACATGGTTCTCACCGGACATTTTATAGATAATGATTGGAAGTTGCAAAAGCGTGTGCTCAATTTTGTTCGTATACTTCCTCCTCAACCTGGTGTTGAGATTGCTGCTGCTATTCATAAGTGTCTAATAGAATGGGGGATTGAGAACAAGGTGTTTAGTATCTTGGTTGACAATGCTTCAAGTAATGATGCAGCAATCAAGATTTTGAGGGAGAATTTAGGAAGAAACAATAAGCTAATGTGTGGGGGGAAGTTGTTTCATGTGCGATGCGCGACACATATATTGAATCTTATGGTTCAGGATGGGTTTTCCCAAATTAAGCCCATCATTCAAGATATACGTGACTGTATTTTATATGTCAAGCAATCAAATTCAAGAGTGATTATGTTTAAAGAGATTGTTCAGATGCTACAATTGCCACAGTGGAAACTCATACTTGATTGCAAAACGAGATGAAATTCTACTTATGAGATGTTGACACTTGCAATTCAGTACAGAGACGTGGTTCCAATGTTGGTTCAATTGGATAATAACTTTACTTGTGCCCCAATAGATGAAGATTGGGAAAAACTTGAGAAAGTGTGTGAGATTTTTGAAGCCTTCAACTCTGCAACTAATGTCATCTCGGGGAGTGAGTACCCCACTTCTAACTTATTTTTGCAAGAAATTTGTGACATAAAAGAGTTGCTAGATGAAAAGTGTTCTGATGATGATGATTTCATTCGATCAATGGAAGGAAAGATGAAAGGAAAGTTTGACAAGTATTGGGGGGAATGCAATTTGTTAATGGCAATTGCAGTTGTATTGGATTTGAGGATGAAAATGAGGTTGTTGCAATTTGCCTACCCACAATTCTTTCCTAATGAAGAAGCAAAAGACAAAATTGATGAATGCGAGCTGCCTTGTATGAGATTTATCAAGAATATGCGGCGGAAAGTCAATCTTCCACCAGTGAACCACCTGTACAAATCAGTTAGGATTGGCGGGTGAATGTACAACGCCTTAAACATACTAGTTCACAGTTCCATGAGTTTGTTAGGACAACTCAAACGGTGCAACATGAGAAATCTAGAAGAGAGGTGTTTATTATGAGACGAGGATGATAATTCGTTTGATGCGTTAGACTATGGAAGCTTAATCAAATGAACTATCATATTTTATCTACCATGGCTCGTGAAATACTTGTCATTTCAATCACCACGATCGCTTCAGAGGCAACTTTCAGTGTTGGGAGTCGAGTTAGTGACACTTATCGATCATCTTTCGTATAATATATAATCCAAAGTACTGCTTAATGATTCTTTTGCTTCTCGTTTGGTATTTGATTCTTAATTGGTTTGGTAGAGAGGATCTTTGATTGAATTTGTTTTCTATTTTTACCCTTTTGACTCTAGCAACAAAGAAAAAACTAGTCTAGCGTTCGAATGAGTCCCTCTAACATTAGAGCATTAGAGTAAAATTGTTTTTAATAAATATTTTATTATTTCTTATTTTATATACATTTATTATTCCTCTTTTAAAATTTTCTATTTTATTTCTTAGTTTTTATAATATATAATTAGTAGATTTTTTTGTTAGTTTGAAGAAATTTTAATATTTAATTTGTAACGCTCGAGTGGAGCTCTCAAGCGCTACTGTAGCCGCTAGAGTGAAAAGTATGAAAGTTATGGAGGAAAAGATGAAAAAAAAAAACAAAAAAAATGGATGAAAGGACATATTAAACTAAACCAATTAAGAATGGGTCAATTTGTAATATACACGAAAAAATGTCCTTTCAGTGATTTCCCCTGATTTTACATGTCATCGGTCTAGCCCAAGTTTTTGACCACCATAGTCCATAGCCCATAGGACTTATTAATATGCAGGTCATATACATATTAGAAATCTTTGTTTTTACTATTAGAGTTCTTGAGTTAGTATCACAAATTAATTTAATATTTAATTTCCATTTAAATTAATAAGATTTCTGCCTGATAATAATATTATGCCATAAAACTCTTTCCAAGAAACGATGAGGAAAATTACAGAGCATTTAATATTCCTTGAAAAAAATAAGAGGAAATTAAGTTCCTGAATGGGGTTCACAGCACAGCAGATATTAGATAGAAGATCTTAAATAAGTTAAAAAAACCATTAATTATTAAAAATAAAATTAAAATAATAGAGCTTGACGAGATTGTGATGATAGGCCACCCCTATGTAAAGCTCATATGAATTAATCCAACCCAGAAAGTATCTGAAATATTCTAGCAAAAAGGAATGAGAATTCTGCAACTCAATAAATAAAGAAAAAAGGCCATGACATGAATCTTTACTATTGGTATTTACCTATCTACAACTTATCTATTATGTTCATGTTCTTCAGAAATGGTATTATGAGCCACTCCGCCGGTTGAGACTGTGTTGGTGGTATTCGGTATTCACTCCTTAGGACCTCAGGTAGATGTTTGTATGTTCTTCCTATAATGCAAGACCCTTCTAAAACTCCAAAACGATTGTATGAAAGATTATTGTATCCTCAAGGACAACAATCCCTCCAAAGAAGTCGCGAGTTGTGTGTTTTGCGGGCATTGGGGCTCACAGAGTTAACACTGCAACCTCCGTCGGGGTATTTTTCTAGACAAGCCTGGCCTGGTGATTTTTCCGACGCAAAAGAGAAATTGTAATTTGGGATGCAGAGTTTGTGTTTTACTACACAGATCGCGTATATGTATAGTCATATATACATCAGCTCACCAAAATTTTATATGAAAAATGCCAGCACTAATATAACATATCATATCATACACGCTAAATAAACATATTTTGATCTCCATTTTACTAGATAATCCTATCCACTTTTGTGTTTAAAAAAAACATATTACTGGTAAGATAAGAATTTTATCAAACATTTTGTAAGCAATTCCCTAAGTACCTTATTTGAGGACTTAATGAACAAAATCTATACAAAGGCAACAAAGACAAGTCCACTCAAATAAACAATTTGCTGTAACCTCTAGAA